>CAKNXH010060214.1:60033-77791 GCA_932178445.1 Andricus quercusramuli
AAGTTTAAAATCTCAAGCTGGCATCATTATGGCTCAAACACCACAAGTAATTTATTTTTTAAGAATTTTTTAATGCAAAAAGCCCATTTTTTGCGAAAATGTTTCTAGGAATATATGTTGTCATCCTGGCGATTAACCCTTGTTTCACAAACTGGGGTGTAAAATAGCCCACGACCATTTTTCCTCACTATAATAATTATAGAATTGATACCTAATTTTTATTTTTGGCTATATAACCTACATAATCCTCTCAAGTAAGCTCTCAAGATGATCGGATGAAATTTTCAAGTAAAAATATTCATTAGATTATTTTTTTAAACAATTTGTGTTGCTACGGTGTAGATCACCCCATGAGTGTGTCAAGTAAGGGTTAAAGGAAATTAAAATCTGAAAAACCTCCAATTCAAATATTTTGCCACAAGAATTGGTCATAACAATAGTTATTTGTTTCCTAAATATTTTCACCTACTAGCAGTCATTCATATGATAATTTGAAACCATTTCAATGCAACAAAATTTTCTACACGAAAGTATAAAATTTTTAAATTTGTCTATTTAATTCGTTTACAAAATTGTGAATTGTTATATTTTACCAAATTTCATCAAACATGAATTAATCTTTAGAATATGTACAGCAATTCAGACAATTAAGAGAAATCCTAATCCGAAGAAAACTTGAATTCTAATCTTTTGCCATGAAAATGTTTATAACCATGTTTATTCTTTACTTTTTAATCATCTTCGTCATTTAATGTCATTCTTACATTAATACGAAATAGTTTCAGCAAAAAAAAAATATTTACCAGTAATAGCACTGTTTGCTAATTTTGTTATCGGATTTTTTCATACCACTTAAATTGATTAATAAGCATATTATTTGTATTCTGTAAGTTGCGGTATATTGATTTAAGACAATATGAAGTTTATATTAGCAGCCCAGATAACAATGTGCGCGCACAATGATGGCGTATTGACTCGCACGCGTGCGGATTGTCCCGCACGTGGCGCCATCACCCCAGCAGACACGTGTGAAGGTCACACGCATGACGGTGATATGCGAGCTCCCAAAGTAATGCAGGATTTTAAAATATATTGTTTTAAATATTGTTATTAAATGAGAAGACGAAAATTTTCAAAGAAAAACATTTTATTTTTATAATTAGCAAGTCATAACACTTAGACGTATAAATAGCGGAAAAGCCTATAATAATACATTAAGGACCGAATTTCAAATCATGAAGGCTGGCGGGTGACATATTCAGGATTGACTTTTCTATGAAGTTTGTTTTGTACGTGGAAAATATGAAGACACGTAGTTTTTTTAATTAACATGGCGAGATTTTTACACTTTTTACGAATATAATAATATTTTACTTTAAAAACCGTGCTATTTTTGCAATTTATAAGATATAAAGTTTTTTCTTCTTTCATTTTATATCCTGCAGTTTTTTTACTTTTTAGAAATCCACAAAAAATTTGAAAAATAATAAAAAATGGTGAATTTATTTTGAATTTTTGAAAAAAACAGTTTTTCTCAAAAAGCACCCTTTTTGCCTGAATTTTCTAGAAACAATAGCTACTAATATAGTCTAATTACCATCAATTTTCCGTTTGGTATTTTTTTGTCTTTCAGAAGAAAAAAATTATTTTGAATTTTCTTTTATAATAAATTTATTCTGCCGAAAAACAAAAAAATATCGAACGGAAAATGTATAGCAGGCAGGCTATGTTAGTATAATCTATTATTCCTACAAATTCTGGGCAAAAAATTTGGGTTTTTGAGAAAAATGTTTTTTTTCCTTCTGTTTTTAATTCAAGATAATTTTACCATTTTCTACTCTTTTTTGTGAATTTTGAAAAAGTGCAAGAAACTGGCTAAACTTAAACAAGTAAAACCTTTATATTTTACAATTTGCAAAAATGGCACGGTTTTAACGTAAAATATTCAAAAAACTCATAGTGCCTTTAAAATTTTAAAATATTCGTCAAAAATGTAAAAGTGTCGCTATGTTAATTTATCAAAATACATATCTTCTTATTTTCCACGTACAATATGTTTAATATGTTCAATTCAATTTATTTGTGTCAATATGTTTCAGAGGCAAGCTAATCCTGAATATGTCACCCGCCAGCCTGCATGATTTGAAATGGTTTCGGTGTATTTTAGCTATTATAAATAAATATTAAAACTAAAAATATTTAATATTTCATAATACATATTAACGCAATCAAACGTGACTAATATATTAATTTCAATATACACACGTTTGTCTCTCGAAGCTATACACATAGAAAACAAAATATAAAATACAAACTTTTTTTATCATAAGTACGTGAATTTTTTATATAGACGGCCTCACACTCCATATGGGATAAAATATAGGGACCTAAGGCTACTTTTTCTCACGCTCATAGGGTTCTTTTTTCGCGCTTAAAGGGTGACAAATGTAGGATAAATTCGTAGGAGTTAAAAACAATTCAAAAGAATTCAAATGGATTGGAAAAAATTTTGAAATAAAAAAAATTCGATTGATTTCCGTAAAATTGGAATGAATTTAGAGGAATTTAAGGGAAAAGAGAAGAATTCGATGAAATTCATAGAAATTCAAGGTGACTCTTGAAAATTTTCAAATGAATCAAAAACAATTTAAAAGTATGAAAAAAAATCACTGAATTCAGTAACTTTGAAATGAGCTTGGAAAAATTCAGGGCAATTCAAAAGAATTTGATGAAATGCCTAAGAATTGAAGGTGAGATTAGAGGACTTTAGGATCAGTTAAATAAAAACATTTAAAAATTAAACAAAAATCCACTGAATTAGGTAGAATTGAGTAAATTCAGAAGAATTAATGTGAATTTAAAAAAAATCAAAAGAGTTTCAAAGAATTTAGAATAATTCACGGCTAATTATTGAGAACTCAGGGTAAATTATAAAAAAAATTCAAATCTCTTCAAATCTTTGAAACTCTACTAATTTCTATCCAAAAAAGTGACTAATGACTATAGAAAAATTCAAAAGAAATCAAATCAATTGGAAACATTTTTGAAAATAAAACAAATCCATTTATTTCAGTCAAATTTTAGTGACTTTTGAGGAATTTTAGGAAAACGAGAAGAATTGGATAAAATTCGTGAAAAAGTCAAGCTATGTTTAAAAAGCAATCAAGTGAATTGAAAAAAAAATAAGAAAAAATTCATTCAATTCAGTAAGTTTAAAATGAGTTTAGGAACATTAAAAGGGCATTCAAAAGAATTAGATGAAATGCCCACGAATTTAAGGTTAGTTTAAAAAACTTCAGGATGAATCAAACAAAAACTTTTTAAAAAGCGATTGAATTGAGTGAATTTAAAAGAATTCGAAAGAAGTCCAAATGAATTGCAAAAAATATTTGAAAATCTCATAAAATCATTGAAACCCAATAAAATCCCTCACTTCTTGTAAATAAGTTATTTGAAATGCACTAAAATACTAAGATTCATTAAAATATTACAATTCATTAAAATATTAAAATACCTTAAAATTACTAAAACACTTGAAAGTCCTTGAAATTGTTTAAATCTCTTGGAATTGCCTTGGAATCTTTTAGAATACCATGAAATTTTCCAAAGTTTTAGAAATGCCTTCAAACTATTGAAATAAATGAACAAATTTTCAGAATCTTTAAAAATCTCCTAAAATATTTTAAATCCTTTGAAATCCCTTGAAAGTTTTCAAACACGTTGAAAACTCCTGGGAATCATTTGAAACACCCTCAAATATTTCAAATCCTTTCCAATCCCATTAAATTACTGAAGTAAATTTAAAATTACTATATAATCTTTTAAAATAACTTAAGATACTTCAAATCCCTTAGAATCTTCCGAAATCTCTTGACATTTTTTAAATCTCTTGATAATTCCAAGGAATTGGAAAAAATACCTTTCAATATTTCAAATCCTTAGATTATTTTACCAATTGATCTTCAGGACTAATTAAATAAAAATTGAATCCAAAGAAATCCACTGAATCAAGTAAAATTGAGTGAACTTAGCAGAATTCAAGTGTATTAAAAAATATAAAAGAATTAAAAAAATTCAAGATGAATTAATAAGAATTCAGGGTGAATCCCAAATCTCTTCAAATCTTTAAAACCCTATAAAATACTTTACTTCTCTTGAATAAATTCTTTGAAATCCACTATAATATTACGAAATCCCGTGAAATTCTATAATTATATTTCCTGAAATCCTGGAAAATGTATTAAAATACATTGAGAGCTTTAAAATCCCTTAAAATCTTTTAAATCCACGGAAATCTTATAAAATCAAAATCTTTTAAAATATCTTAAAACCTTATAGGCCCTGTTAAAGCGTTTCATAATCCATACCTTTCGAAATTCTAGACAATTGATTATCTTTAAATATTTCAAAAGCTTTGAAATCCCTTCAAATTAATGAAATTATTAAAAAATTCCTTTCAATCTTTTAAAATTCCCTAAAATATGGAAAATTGAAAAATCTTGAAAATGCATAAGAAGTAATAAAAATACCCTGAAATCTAAAAAAAATCTCTTCAAATTATTGAAATCTGTTAACAAAATTTTCGAATTGATCCTTTTATTCGAAGCTTTTCAGGATTCGGCATCTCCGAAGGAACTATCATGTTCGGAGAGGTTTTCTTCGTCTCCTGGACCCTTCAGTGTCTCCAACGCTGCAATTTCTTTCAACCAATATTATAAATGGAATAAAATCAATTATTTAAAAATTAGAAATTGTGCTTAAAATATTCATCCGTTAGATTATTTGTTCAAGTACTGAAGCTTTGGAATTAAAGCAGTCCAATTTTTAACAAAAATCTGTAAATTGTTTATTTGCGAACAGATTCGGAATCGTCTTGTAAAATCAATTATACTTAAATGTTTAGTATTCGAATTACAGTTAAAATTTGAAAACCAATAATTATTTACATTTATTGTTAATGAACCTAAAACGTTTTTCACACAAAATTTTCAATTTCAAGCGATTTGGAATTTCAGCAACACAGTTGAATTTTGAACAAATAGGATAACATTTTCATAAAATTGTTATTTGAAATATTATATTTCTATAACATTGATAGTATATAAGGACGATTATAATGGCACAAAAATATAAGAAAAAATAAGGTTATGTTTGTATACATATACTTACTCTGCGATTGATATTAAAAGCTGCTTCGCTTAAAACAACATCATTAATCTAATTAAAAGCTGCGTTATATACGTGTGTATCCAATAAGCATGAACGCCTCAAAGCAATCCACTTTAAAATTATATGTAAAAAAAATAAAGAGTAAAACTTGGAAAATCGCGCTGAAAACTATAAAAACAAAACGGTACAAAACTCGTGCTGATCAGCTGATGACGGGAGACTGCGGAAGACAGAGTGGGGAGACTATAGAGGGCGCGTGTGGGCGCGCGCTTTTTAAACTTCTTATCTCAACTTCGAAGTATTAACATCATTATAAAAATGAAGGTGTATTAAAGTATTCAAAAAAGAAGTACAATAAAGTGGAAAATTGAGTTTTTAAATAAATAAAAATATCTAGGATCTAATTAGACCACTATTACGGAATTATTTATTATCTACAGGATGAACGCACGCATGCGTCGCAGATAGGCTTTCGTACGCAGTCATACGTGAAGTACGTCGTGATGGCGATATGAGACGCATTACGCACGCACTCTACCTACCCATCACAGCATGGCGACAGGTGATGGCGGCATGCGTGCGTTATGACTCGCACAGCGTGCCTCGCACGCATGCGAGTACTGTGCGTCGCACGATTGTTATCTGGGAGTTATTGAACCGTAAAAAATTGGTCACTTTTTCCATACTTTGAGTGAAGCTGTTGTAAATAAAAAAATAAAGGAAACAAAACTTCCGACCTTGAGGCTCTTCAGAATTTCGTGCATTTTAATTTTTCTATTACTTGAAAATTTGACAGGGCGACCAATGATCGGAAAAACCGGAACTTAGCCTGGAATTTATAGCATTCAGAAAAAGCCGGTATATATGAGAAATCATTTTATGTTTCAAATATTCAAGTTTATAAGCTATTCAATGGAGTAATTTCATAGGCAACCCAAATTTACATAATTAATTACTAATCTTCTGAACTGCGATCGAAAAAATGGACCAGTTCCTTGCGGAACGTCACAATTTATATTCCGGAATATATTCCCCTATTCTTCTCTCCATTCCTCTCTTATCCTCTTTCTTAAAGAATTCCTTTTTTTCCTGTTTTAAAGAAAATCCCCCTTTATTTCATTTTTTGCTCAAATAAGAACTGAATTAATATAATTCAATAAGAACACGTAACTATTTTTGGTCGAAAGTAAAGTCTTTTTCATTGAAAAATCTACTATTACATTTTTGGTTTAGAACACATCTCTTTTGGTCGAAAATTTAACCGTTTTGCTGAAAATTTGTTATTTCAAATATAAAATTGATCCTTTTGGATTGAAACTTGATATTTTGGTAGAAAAGTCTTTTTCTGTGGTCAAAAGTGAACTCTTTTTCACTAAAAAGCCTACTGTTATATTTTTGGTTGAGCAATCATCCCTTTTTGTTAAAAATTCGACTATTTAGTTGAAAATGTAATTGTTTTGTCAAAAATTTTACTATTATGTTATACGGCGGCCATTTTTACACAGAAAGAATTCCCAGTCATCAAAGATTTTTCCCGGTCATTCAAAAAAATATTTTATGATAAGCAGCAGTCAATACAAAGACTTTTCTTATTCCCTTAATCGTTTTATCAACAATTTTTTCAAGAAAAACATTTGTTATCGCATTTTATAACTGAAATCAATGTTATCACGTTTATTTTCTACAATTAAACAGGAAGAAAAACCAGGATGTCTAGTGATCCGGCAATTGGAAATTTCCGGGGTTTACTCGCTTTTTCTGAGCAACGTTTTTTGCTTCGGCCAATTTGAAAATGTCTTTTTATAATTTGTCCGAAATCAACGTATAGAATTGAAAAATTCAACATAATATACATGTACAAAATTTATGTCGCGAAGAATACAATTATTTAATTATCACAGTCTGAATTTAATATTAATTATATATGAGTTAAATTTGGTCTGTGTCTATTTCTTAGAAAGATATTGCAAAATTAGTGCAAATTTGAGTGCTTTTTAAAAATTTAAGTAACATCTAATGTTCAAAAATTTTTCAATGCGTCTTCGGATTAATTTTAAATGTAACTTTCTATAAAATCGCACCAATTTATTATTATTATTATGGAAAAAATTTCTTGCATGGTGCAACATGCTTTAAGTTAAAACAAAGGTTATGGAAAAATTTTAATATTTTTTCTGCTAAAATGAGGTTTCTATTAAATCTAAGTGATTGACAAAAGGTCTTCTGCTTTGCTTATTCTGTAGAGAATTTTGATAGTTTACAAACTATTTGAAATAAAAAAAATTAACTCTCAGATAATCAATTATAAAAAAAACTTAAACAATCATCGAAAAACTTTGATGGTATCATATATGATACGTGAGGACATCAGATTTTCCTATTTCTAATTCTTCACTAAACAATAAAAAGAGGATAAAGTAGAAAAAAGTAGATTTTGCGATAGAAGAGAAAAAAATTCCCGATTTCAAATAAAATTTCCGGTTTTTCCCGCTTTCCTAGTCCGCTAAACATCCTCACAATAGTTTAAAGATCTTTTAATATCTGACCGGATCCATTTCAAATGACACATCAGGTTCTACACTTTAAGTCGCAGAATTTCTCTATGAAAAATGTGGTGTTTTTAGACGAATTTGGCAAAACGTATTTCTTCCATTTGAGAGAACATAATTCGTTTAGAAATATTCAAATTATTTAAATTTCCACTGTTTTCTTTCCAGACGGACCGCAAAAATTCATTTTCAAAATTCCTTGACTATTCGCTGACAAAATTTTTCTTTTCTAATCTTGTAACATTTGAAATATGAAATGTTATATTAAGTGGAATAATACAATGTCAAATTAAAATAAAAAATGTATCATTCTTACCAGTTATTTAAAGTGCCTCTTATAGAAATTCCCTAAATTTGTCGAGTTTTTTTCTTTCAATCCCTGGTTAATGGCAGAATGTTTTCTATAACAAGAAAGATTTAACGAGAAATTTGGAAACAATGTTGGTTGGTTTGAACTTTTCACGAATTTTCTGGCGAAAAAGACAGTGAACTTCCGTAGAGTCTAAAAAGAAATTTTGATTATCTAAATTAGGTGAAAAATGCTAGAAGTTTAAAGAAGAAATTTGTGTTTTTTAGCCTGAGACTAAATCTACAATCAATGAATATATCATAAAAAAATTTCAAAATTATTATTGATGTACTTTAGTGACACTAAAAAATTTGAAATTTTGTAACTAATCCCAATTGGCGACTTTTCAAACCATTATAAGCGTCTTTTAACAAAAAAAATTTTAAATCCTGGTCATTTCCAAATTTTTCACGGACACAAAAAATTCCCGGTCATTTGCGGGTCCAGCAGCCGCGCTACGTTACAAAGTAAATTTTTGTTGATTGAAAGTTGATTCTTTTTGTTTGAAAAGTCCGCTATTGTATTTTTGGTTCAGAATTCAACTCTTTTGGTTAAAACATCTACTAATTAGTTAGAAATTGAATTATTCTGTTGGAAATTCAACTGTTTTATTAAACATTCGTCTTTTTGGAAGGAAAATTCGTCGTTTTGAATTGAAAATGGATCTTTTGGTAGAATAGTTATATTTTTTCTTTAAAATTTACCTTCTCTGGTTGAAAGATAATTCTTTCAAATTTAAAAGGCCACCGTCATATTTTTGTTTTAAAATTTATCTCTTGTGGTTAAAAATTCTACTACCGGGCTGAAAAATTAATTATTTTGTTGAAATTTCAACTTTTTTTTTGGAAGTCGTCTTTTTTGGTTTAAAGTTAATTATCTTTAATTAAAAAGTCCGCTGTTATATTTTAAGTTTAGAATGTATCTCTTCTGGCTAAAAATTCAATTAATTGTTGAAAAATTTCATTATTTTGTTGAAAATTTCATCATTATGCTAAAAAGTGATCTTTTTTGTCGCCAATTCAACAGTTTTGTTGAACTTGTCTTCTTGGATAGAAAATTCATCTTTTGGTAAAAAATTAATTTTTGTTGTTGTTGGAATTTGACCTTTCTTGGTTTAAAATTCATCTTTTTTGGTTGAAAGGTGGTTCTTTTAAATTGAAAAAGCTACTATTGTACTTTTGTTCCAGAATTCGAAAAAAAAACCCCGGAGCTAAAACTTCAGCCTAATTCCCGCTGTCCCCGCTCAGTGGCCATCCTCAGTGTTTTTAACAGAAGATTTTTCACATGGCATCCTTTGAAGTACTTTCAGAATGCAATTTGAATAATAATTTTTAAAACAATACCTCACTATATGAAGGATCAGGGATTTCAGTATCGATATCCTCTGCTATTTCTCCCATTACCTGATGAACATTGCGAAGGACATTTTCAGAAATGCGCCTAGGTACAGAAAGGTGTTATTTCGATGACAAAATACGGAAGCTAAAGAAGTTAATTAAAAAATTTGCGGGCATATATTAGCACCCTCTGCAAACAAAGTTCTGGTTTTCCTGCGTTTTTGTTAATTTAACATTATTTTTCAAGCCTACATATCCAATTTCGAGTTACTTAATTTTTCTCTGTATAACTTTTGGTAACGGCACCACGTGGATCGCGGAATGGAACTTTGTGAACCACCCTTAACATACTCTTCGTACGTTTCAGGATTATCGCAATCCATTGATGTCTTCTGTGAAATAAATATATCAAATTTAGTGAACGAAGTAAAAAGGTGAATATTTATTTTTCTATTTTCCTTGTAAATTTTGTCTACACCTGTAAATATTTATTACATTCTCATCATAATGAGAAGGTATTGGTTTTATGTGAAAAATGACTTTCGCGGATTCCATCAAATGTCGACGTTTTGAGACCCCCTGAGTCAGAAAAAATAGTTTTCACGTCGGTGTCTGTCTGTCGTTGTCGTCGTTGTCGTTGTCGTTGTCGTTGTAGTCTGTAAACACGATAAAATTTGAAAAAATTATCCAATTGGATTGCCCCTTGGCACACTTCACAAGAGTGTGAAAAGAAAGGACGAGTTCGTCAGCCAGCTATTTTGGACGAAATTTCTAAAAGTTAGAGCATTTTTGAAATTTTCGTGACCATTTTTTTTTGAAAGTGGGAATTTTTATTTACGGCTCTTCATAGCACATGAAAATTCGAATAATTTATCCTAATAACTTTTTTCGATAAAAGTGAAATTGTCAGAGCTATAGCATTTTCAAAATCCAAAAAAACAAACGAAAATTAACATTTTGAGCCAAACAACGCACGATATGGAAAAAAGTCAAGACAAGAAAAGTGTTTTTTTTGCACGCCCTACAAGGGTATTATAACGACTTTTTGAATTTTCTTGAAAAATTTAAAATTCACATTTTTATTGCACAAAAAAATAATAAAAAATCCAAAAATTTAATTTTACGGGCAAACTATGCAAGTTACGACAATAAATGATTGAACAAAAATTAAGCACTCAAAAAAGAGCTACAAATTTGTTATTGGTCACTTTTTGATAGGATGTGCAGTTTTTGTATTATTTGTAAAAATTATATTAACAGTGAAAAAATCAGCCCGATAAGTGGGCACATTCTCATCAAAACCTTACTTATTTATTTTCTTTTTCATCTCGCGTGTGTTTTTTCAAAATATCTCATTGTTTCCATGTTCTCAATACTATTTCTAACCATTAAAACAATAAAATAACTATCATTAATGCTCACGGTACTTGAAAATTTGTATTTTTACATTCTCATCCAGAGAAGGTATTAGATTTGTGTAAGATTTGACTCCCCCCCCCCCCCGGTTTTTGTCAAATGTCCATTTTTCAATAATAATTTTAAAATTTATCATATACATGTTCAAAAAACGACTTAGATACTTTTTTTCTATCCTTTGCAGGTAGTTGTAAAACATCATTCAAATTGTATGATTTTTTAGAAAGATACGGAAATATACACTTCAGTAATGAAATTTCCTTCTTCATTTGATATCAAATACAAATTTAGTCATTTTTATCTGAAGAACATAGAACATCACATATAGTCGTTGCGAAGCGCGACGAACAAATCTCGTGCTGCAAGCGCGCTCAAACTTTTGCGTTTCTATTATACAATGAACAGAAACGAGCGTGGAGAGCGAGGTTTACATGATTTTGAAAGCAAATATCGAGCGTGAAGCGCGAGTGTCTTGATGAGAATGTGTTTCTTAAGGTCGATAGAACCTTAAGTAAATTATTTCTTCTTTTTATGTAAAACTGACGTAATTAAACCAAAAGCAAGTCATAACGATGAAGTTTACTACGAGAGTATTAGCCCATGAAGCGCGCAATAGCGAGCACACGATGTGCGAAAACCTATAGAAGAACCAAGTTTAAAGCGTCAGATAAATGTGTCCGAGCGCGTAGCGCGAGGTGAACATATTATCGAGCGCGAAGCGCGAGATCCAACAGGTGCGCGCCCTAGGCATGCTCAAACTTGCGAGCCGCGCGCAAAGCGCGCGATGAGGATGTGCCCGCGAGGCGGGCAGTTTTTTTAAAAAATGTTTCTAAGTTGCTTAGGAGTCTCACAAAAGACTTACTTTGACATCAAATTAACAAGAGAAGAATCATTACAGATTAATTCAGTTCTGGCTTGAGCTATAAAAAGAAATCTACCAAGGAGGGGCAAAGTATTTATCTGCCCCCTCTGAAATCGAATGATGAAATTCATAGGATAGTTTGAATTTCTCCAAAATAGAAATTCTCTTTTCGTTTGCACATGGACCAACAACTAAGAAATGATAGGAGCAATTCCATGTCAAATCATCTGAAGAATTTCAGCTATTTTTAGTAATTTTGATGAAACTTCTAGTATCCGTTCTTTAAGGTATTAAAAGGAAACTCATCAAATAATTAAAAAAAATAAATAAAAGAAACTTATAACATATTAAAAATGAAAAATGTTGGTCTTTTTTTTTTTTTTTTTTTTTTTTTTTTTTGATATTTCAGGTCTTTGGTAATTTTCATGATATTAAGGTCTATTATTTTACTTATTCGTAATAGGAAGCAGTCTTGAAAAAATATATTTAGGACAAACAAATTTCAAAAACTTCTCGGATTTTTGAAAAACTAATTTTGAAACTGAATTCCTGGAAAAACCCACTTTTCATTTTCTTCATTTTATTCATATTGATAGCTCACAATGTCCTCTTCAAGCCCTGTAAATATCAAGATGGGATCTTTCTTAGTTTTCGAGAAATAATTAAAAACGTACGCCGAAATGATGTACACGATGTGAAAGACCATCTAAACAACAGACGAACAATAGAAGAATATTATAAACGTATCAAAGAACATCAGATTTCAGACTCTAGGGCGCTGGGCCAATGAATCTTTGGCTGGGCACATAATCTTTGCCACGGCGTACGTTCTCAATTATTTCTTGAAAAGTAAGGGAGAACCCATTTGGATATCTACAGGGATTGTAGAGGACATTGTAAGCTATCTATATAAAAAATGAAAAAAATAAAGTTTTTTTTTGTTGTTGAGAAATTCAGTTTCAAAATTAGTTTTTGATACACCCAAGAAGTTTTTGAAATTATTTTGTAAAAAAAAATATTTTTTCGAAACTGCGTCCTATTACGAATAACTGTAAAAAATAGATCTTAATATTATTAAAATCACCAATGTTATGAAAGTTTGAGAAAAAAAGAAACAACATTTTCAAGTTTGAATATCTCCTAAGTTTTTTTTATTTTTTCAAAAAGTATTCCAGGGCTTTTCTTTTATCACCTAAGAGAACAGAGACTGGAATTTTCATAAAAATGACTAACAATAGCTAGTTAGATTAGTAATGGTGTTAAAGCGATGTTGTTTGTCTGAGTAATATAAGTTTTTTAAATTAAAAACATGTAGATGGTGAAAGAAACTGACATACTTCAGACCAAAAGTAGATTTTGATGTTGTAAATCCTTTATTTCTGCCAACGTTTCGAAAACTTTGTCGTTTTCCTCTTCAGGACGTATAATTAAATTTAAAGTTCGTCAAATTAATCCGTCAATTATTATAAAAAACCATCTTCCTCCTCATATCTCTATAAATATGAAATAATAATTAGTTTTTGTAAATATAATTTGAATAGAAAAAACGTTCTTTTTTAGGTTAGAAATTTAAATGGAGAAATTTACCTTTTGGAGCTTCATTTTTTGTAGGAAATTTTGTTTACATGAAAAACAAAATTTATACTGTTAAAAACATTTTAATAATGTAAATTTACTTTAAAGAGTCAAAGGACTCCCCAACTTTTTTGCTCCATTTTTGCAAGGAGAATTGAGAAAGATAGTAAGAGAGGAAGAGAATTCTGAACAAAGATAGAAATTAGCAATGACGTATCAGCGATTTATAACATAAGGTACTATAGTTTCTATGTAATTCTAATGACAATATTAAAAATTTTTAAAGAATTCTAATTTTAAAAATTATTAACAAATTATACATTGTTATTGAAATTTAAAATTATTACTATTCCTAATTAGTTGAATGCATAATTGTATAATATGATAAAAAAAATTTTATTAGAAAAATTCATCAATTTTGAGTTTAAATATTTTCTTAAATTAGAGAATCCAAAATTATATTATATATTGGACTATAATTGTTAAGATCTGAAATTATATTCAAACAATTATTGCTGTTTTTTTTTATAAAAAACATTTCTGCTATTAATCTTTTAAATTAATTAGGTTCATGATGTAAACCAATAACATTATCCCAATCAATTAAATGTCCAGTTTCAACCTGATGTTTTGCTATGACTTTATGGTTTTTTGGATTTTGTCTAAAATTATCATGATGTTCTTTTATTCTTGTAGCAAGTAATCTGCTCGTTTGACCCACATAACATTTTTCACAATTCAAACATTGAATTTTATATACTACATCAGTAAATTGTAAATTTTCTAATGAATCTTTTCCTAATTTTATGAATTTATCGAGTTTAGAATCAATTCTAAAATTTGTTTTAATATTAAAATCATTTAAAATTCTTTTAATTTCAGAAGATAACCTTCCATGATAAGAAATTGATACTATTGGTTTAAAATTTGAATTTCTAACTATTGTTGTATTATTTTGGTTCGATAAAGAATCTGTAATTGTTTTAATTTTATTATTAATATGTGTTTGAACAAATTCTGTTGGGTAATTATTTAAGTATAAAGTTTCTTTAATAAATTCTATATTAGAACTATGAAATGATTTATCTGATAATTTTAAAGCTGTATCAATAAGACCCTTTACTATCGAAATTTTATGTTGTACTGGATGGTTAGAAAGAAAATTTAAATATCTACCTGAATAAGTATTTTTACGAAACCAATCAGTGATGATATTACCTGTAACAGTTTTTATAACTTTAATATTTAAAAACGAAATAGAATTATTACTTTCAATTTCATGTGTAAATTTAAGCCTTGGATGATAAGAATTAAATTGCTTTAAAACGTAAATTAGTTTATCTTTAGGTAATATAATGAACGTATCATCAACATATCCAAAATATGTGTGTAACGGAAAATTCAAATTTTTTATTACATTTGATTCTAAATCTTGCATAACTAAATCAGCTAATGTTGGAGAGATAGGAGAACCCATAGGTGTTCCAAATATTTGTCTGTAAAAATTGTTATTAAATTTAAAAACTGTTTGTTCCATTAAAAATTTAATTCCCTCTTCAAATTCTTCAATCGGTAATTCTCTATAGTTTTTTATATGAATCCATCTACTTAAAATACTATTGATAACTAAATCAAGTGGTACATTTGTGAATAATGAAGAAACATCTAATGAAACCATGATATGATCAGATGGAATTGTTTTATTAGTTATTTTATTTTTAAATTCAAAAGAATTTTTCACTTGATATTTTGGTACTGTTAGTGCTTTTTTGAGAATATTATTAAGATAAATATTCTTGCAATCAAATACCAAAACCAAGATGTAAAAATAAAAGGATAATATTCAAAATTAAAGAGATTTGTCGGTAGGTAATAATGATAATATATTTTAGAAGTAAAACATGTAAAATGAATAGAAGCTAGAATTAAGTTAAGATATAAAGGGATAGGTTCATCCGAAAGCATACAAACAGCAGAGAATGAATGAGGGAATGAACCAAGAAAGGAACTACAACAAAACATAACACTCGTGTGCACACATAGGTACAATGAATGCGGGTGGGGTTGAATGACTGGCACACATACAATCAAGTTACGGGAGGTATCGAGGTGTTACACTAGCGAGACGCTGGAGGATGCTCCGTGTCAACGACCATGTCGGTGTAACCCAATTCCTCTTACATTATCCGATCGTTCTAATTTTCGCAACTACAATATTAAAACCGTTTCTCCCCTATTTCAAACCACCCTTGAGAACCCGAGTAGTAGAAAAGGCTATAACTTCCTAGAAAACAAACAGATTTCCATGGGACAAAGAAAAGGTTCGGAATTAAGCAATTTCGAACATCCTACAAGGATATTCCGGGGTGTCACATAATAAAAATTTGCATTAACAAATTGAAAGGTGAGACCAGTAGTAATTGCTCATGAAATGAAGCCAGATTTCGAAGGTAAATTTCGAAATTCATTATTTCCTGAAATACAATGAATAAGTAAAAACTGCGAACTGAAACCTCAGCGGAATTCAATTCGAACGAAACACAATTTGGCAACAGGGAAACGATAGCTGCTGAAGAGTACAAACTAAAAATCCAAGTCATATTTCCCAACCTATTCATCAAGAGAAATAAAAATAACTTAGTAATCACAATTCCCCACTAAAAAAATTCACTGTCATGGAGTCAACAAGAAGCATCCTTCGAAAAGTCTCAAGGCAGTTGTGCGAACTACCTGTTCCGAGCAGGTAGGATTTCCGAAGGTCCTCCGCGAATTCGTGAAGAGTCACATGCCCGTTGAGTTGGTAGCCACGGTACCTCACGTAACCCCATACGGTTTGCTCGCGTCCTTTTTGAAACACATAAATAAATGAGAGCCGGGTCAAGAGTGACAGAGACGGCACCGTGAATTTTGTATTCGAAAGACGTGGAGAACGTGTAAAACGGGGTTTTTCCCGTCTCCTGACTTGGGCGCGTTGAAACCCTCGACAAGACGTAAAAACAAAACTTGGCCAATGAAGTGCATTTTTTTCTAAAGTTAAAGCGAAAGCCGCGTTCATCTCGATAAAAGAAAAAGGAGGCGACGAAGATGGTGCCGCGAAATTAAAAGACTAGCAGAATTTAATTCAATCCGCGATAGAATCTCAAAACTATCGGGAAGTGAACTATTACAGTTGGCATTTGGGTTCAAAGGATCATAGCATAAGAGAAACAAAGCGATTTTGAAGGTAATCTCAGTCTCTCGGTTCAAAGCCATCTATCCAATAATCTTTGGAAAACAATTGGCATTGCGACAGTGGGAAGAGGGGATTCTCGCGCGCGTTGCCCAAGTGTGCATGCGTATGTAGCCCTGAAGTAAAATAGCCCTTTAGGTAGGGGCGTACAAGAGGTTGGACCTTTTCTTACTCCCTTTCCCAAAGGTAGGAATTAAGTTGTGTGGAGCCGCATTGGTGAGTCCTGTATCACTCCGATTTATTTACTAAGTGAAATTGATTTTGTATCCACTAAACTTCTAAATTAATGTGGGGGTTTTTAGAATATATGTGTTCTTCTATTTCAAGTTTTTAGAGACAATTTACTTTTCACCTTTGACCTCACGAAATTCAAGAAGTATTGCTCTCTCTCTGCCCAAGGACGCTCGCTCGGGCTCAAAAGCCGGTAGTATTTCTTTTGAAGTTAAATTGAAGTCTCAAAAGGATTAATAATAATAATAATTCTTGGGTCGTGACATCTCTGATTTTTAAGCTCCTCGAAAATACCCACTCCGATTTTTGGGCTCCAACCCTTGACGTTGAAAATCAACCTCTTGATACCACACTGCCCAAAAATCAGAGACTCTATCCATACTGTGAAATTATCAAAAACATTATCTTTTGACAAAGTCATACATATATGCGCGGTACTGAGGGGTTGATTTTTAACGTTGTGGGTTTGAGCCCAAAAATCGAAATGGGTATTTTCGAGAAGCCCAAAAATCAGCAACTCTATCTACACTGTGAAATTATCAATAACATTATCTTTTCACAAAGTCATATCCGCGCGGTTCCAAGGGGTTGATTTTTAACGTTATGGGGTGGAGCCCAAGAATCGGAGTGGGTATTTCCGAGGAGTCCAAAAATCATATACTCTATTGCTATTTCGGAATTCTGAAAAACATTATTTTTTGACAAAGTCATATCTGCGCGGGGAGCAAGGAGTTGATTTTTAACTTTAAGCGCTCGAGCCCGAAAATTGGAGTGGGTATTTTCGAGGAGCCTAAAAATAAGAAACTCTATCCACACTGTAAAATTATCAAAAAATTTCTTTTTTGACCAAGTCATATCTGCGTGGTGCCCAGGGGAAGTTATTTGTAGTTAAGGGTTGGAGCCCAAACATCAAAGTGGATATTTTTGAGGAGCCCAAAAATCAGAAACTCTATCCACACTGTAAAATTAAGAAAAAAATTATTTTTTGACCAAGTCATATCTGCGTGGTGCCCAGGGTATGTTATTTAAAGTTAAGGGTTG
>CAKNXH010060215.1:959-11166 GCA_932178445.1 Andricus quercusramuli
ATGATGACAAGAATAATGCATACAATAAAATATTTGAGAATCCAGAAAAAGACTTCAAATTTTAACAGAATGCTATGATTTTAAAATGTATTATAGTATTTTATAGGGTTTTGTGTCATCTACTATTAGGAAAAGAATCTCAAGCCGAATCTTCAACATGGAGGTGCAAAACATTGGCTGAAATTAAGAAAAAAATCCTAGGAATTGTCAATATCATAAACAAAGATCATTTCTCCCTTTAACTTTGATAGAAAAGAAATAACTCTCTTCGTCATAATCTTGTTGCGTTTTTATTTAGGAAACCTCACAACCATTTAACATAAAATGAAATTACCCGAAACTAATATTTATTGTATACTGTAGATTCATTGTCATTATTTCCTTATTCATAGGGTTATTGGTAAAATGGTTGTCCGTCCGATAATGATTGGCCATGTTTTCGAAATGTAAATATATTAGGAAATAGTGAAATATCAAGCTATGCTAATAAACAATACAGGATTAATGTCGACATATTCTGCCTAGTTATTATTAATAGTTTTATTTGCCACTATTCCTCAATACATGCACTTTGAACATGGCCAATCATTGTTTGAAAGGGTGTGCGGCAACAATTATAACTATAATGCTATTAACTTCAGAACATTAGAAAAATATATAAAAAAAGAAAAAAAAAGAAAAAAAGAAAGAAAAAGAAAAAAAAAGAAAAAAAAAGAAAAAAAAGAAAAAAAAAGAAAAAAAAGAAAAAAAAAGAAAAAAAAAGAAAAAGAAAGAAAAAGAAAAAAATGAGGAAAAATGAAAAAAAAGAAAAGAAAAAAAGACAAAGCACAAAAAGACACAAAAAGATAAAGAAAAAATAATTGAAAAAAAATGTAAAGAGACAAAACAGACGAAGCACAAAAAGAGAGAGAAAAAAAGTAAAGGAAATGATGACAAGAATAATGCATACAATAAATTATTTAAGAATCCAGAAAAAGACTTCAAATTTTATCAGAATGCTATGATTTTAAAATGTATTATAGTATTTTATAGGGTTTTGTAGCATCTACTATTAGGAAAAGAATCTCAAGCCGAATCTTCAACATGGAGGTGCAAAACATTGGCTGAAATTAAGAAAAAAATCCTAGGAATTGTCAATATCATAAACAAAGATCATTTCTCCCTTTAACTTTGATAGAAAAGAAATAACTCTCTTCGTCATAAACTCGTTGAGTTTTTATTTAGGAAACCTCACAACCATTTAACATAAAATGAAATTACCCGAAACTAATATTTATTGTATACTGTAGATTCATTGTCATTATTTCCTTATTCATAAGGTTATTGGTAAAATGGTTGTCCGTCCCATAATGATTGGCCATGTTTTCGAAATGTAAACACATTAGGAAATAGTGAAATATCAAGCTATGCTAGTAAATAGCGCAGGATTGTTACTAAAATATTCTGTCTATTTATTAACAATTTTTTTCTCCCACTAGTTCTTAATATATACATCTTAAACGTAGTCAATCATTACTTGAGAGGGAGAGTGGCAACAGTTGCAACTATAATTCCATTAACAAAAAAAAAAGTATATACATATATAAGAAAGAGACAAAAAAGACAATATCAGTAATAAAAAAGAAATTGAATGAAAAAAAAGCAAGGAAAATATAATGGAAGGCAAAAAATGAAAATTACAATTAAATTTTAAGAGTCAAAAATTTGGTGGAACTTTTTTAACCCTCATCACTTACTTGGGGTCAGATCGACCCCAAAATCAACTTCAGACTAATATGTGAATAGGATCGCGTTTAAATTGGGACCTGTGTTGCCATCTTGTAAGAGTTTGAGGTCTCTACTATAAGTTCAACATGCTACCGTTGGGCCTGAATGCCTCTATTGAATGAACAATTATTTTTGTTTAAATATACCTTCCATACGATCTTCAAAATAATTCTACTTCTAGAATCAGACTTACCTGTACGTATTCTTTTATTGACACATGATATGAGAAGAGTATCCAAAACAAATTTCAGTTATAAATAATGAAAATTGTGGAAGTTATGGATTTTTTAAAAAATTAATTTTTTTGTAACTTTTAAATTTTGATCATTTTTTTATAGACTTCAAAATAGTTTTTATTTTAAAAGGACAATCAGAATCTACTTTCTATACATTAAATAGCGTCTGTAAATTGTGTCAACTCGAAAGCTTGCATACAATCAGTATGACAACCTTTCAAAGTCACTTGGGGTCAATTTGACCCCATGTAAGTAATATGTCATTTTTCGGAGGTGTAAGTGATGAGGGTTAAGGTCTTACTGCTTCAATGTTCAAATCTGGTGGTCTAGGTGTTGAAATCACATCTTCTTCAGAGAAGTGGGGTTAAGAATTGAAAATTGAAAAACCTGTATGGTTTTTGAAAGATATAACTGTTTTGATGTTTGAACCTGGTAGTCTAGGTTATGAAATCACATCTTCCTCAGCAAAGTAGGGTTTGGAACTGAAAATTAAGAAACCCGTGTGCTTTTTCAAAAGTCTTACTGCTTTAATGTTTAAACCTGGTGGTCAAGGTGTTAAAATCACATCTTCCTCAGAGAAGTGGGGTTAGGAACTGAAAATTGAGAAATCCATGCGCTTTTTCAAAAGTCTTACTGCTTCAATGTTTAAACCTGGTGGTCTAGGTGTTGAAATCACATCTTCCTCCGAGAAGTGGGGTTAAGAATTTAAAATTGAAAAACCTGTATGGTTTTTGAAAGATATAACTGTTTTGATCCCAGCTGAAAATTCCTGTACAGGAACCTCAGAGGATCTTGCACATGTTCCTGTACACGAAACTGCACACGAACCTGTACAGTAATATTGACGGTTCCTGTGCAGGAATTTGGCGAAGGAAACTGTACATGATCCTGCAAAGGAACCTGTATACAAGCTAACCTTTGAATGTTCCTGTACAGGTTCCTTCACATAGGCAATTGAGATGTGAGTTCATGTACAGGAACATGTTCAGGATCCTGTACATGAACCTGCATAGCAACTAATCCACCAGGGTTCGCTGGTGTCTTGGCTCGCTCGATAGTGAGTTGGTTCTTCAAGGGAATAAAAGGAAGGCAAGTTTATAGCTGTAAGCGTGATCAGTTTTCGCAGTGGCTTTCTGTAAAGGACCCTATACGTCTTTCTGTGCAGGATCCTTCCAAAGGTTCCTTTGATGGCTTTCTGTGAAGGATAATGTGGATGTTCCTGTACAGGTTCCTGTACAGGATCATTCAAAGGTTCTTTTGTCGGTGCAGGTACCTTTGCAGGATCATGTACAGTTTCCTGCGCCAAATTCCTGCACAAGAACCGTCAAGATTACCTGTACAGGTTCGTGTGCAGGTTCGTGTACAGGAACATGTAGGGGATCCTTCGAGGTTCCTGTACAGGAATTTTTAGCTGGGATGTTTGAACCTGGTAGTCTAGGTTTTGAAATAACATCTTCCTCAAGGAAGTAGGGTCAGGAACTGAAAATTGAGAAACGCGTGTGCTTTTTTAAGGTCTTACTGCTTCAATGTTCAAACCTGGTGGTCTAGGTGTTGAAATCACATCTTCTTTAGAGAAGTGGGGTTAAGAATTGAAAATTGAAAAACTTGTATGGATTTTTAAAAGATTTTTTAAAGATATAACTGTTTTGATGTTTGAACCTGGTAGTCTAGGTTATGAAATCACATCTTCCTCAGCAAAGTAGGGTTTGGAACTGAAAATTGAGAGACCCGTGTGCTTTTTCAAATGTCTTACTGCTTTAATGTTTAAACCTGGTGGTCTAGGTGTTGAAATCACATCTTCCTCAGAGAAGTGGGGTTAGAAACTGAAAATTGAGAAATCCATGTGCTTTTTCAAAAGTCTTACTGCTTTAATGTTTAAACCTGGTGGTCTAGGTGTTGAAATCACATCTTCCTCAGAGAAGTGGGGTTAAGAATTGAAAATTGAAAAACCTGTATGGTTTTTGAAACGTATAACTGTTTTGATGTTTGAACCTGGTAGTCTAGGTTTTGAAATAACATCTTCCTCAGGGAAGTAGGGTCAGGAACTGAAAATTGAGAAACCCGTGTGCTTTTTAAGGTCTTACTGCTTCAATGTTCAAAGCTGGTAGCCTAGGTTTTGAAATCACATCTTCCTCAGAAAAGTAGGGTTGGGAAATGAAAATTGAGAAACCCGTGTGCTTTTTTGAAAGTCTTACTGCTTTAATGTTTAAACCTGGTGGTCTAGGTATTGAAATCACATCTTCCTCAGAGAAGTGGGGTTAGGAACTGAAAATTGAGAAATCCATGTGCTTTTTCAAAAGTCTTACTCCTTTAATGTTTAAACCTGATGGTCTAGGTGTTGAAATCACATCTTCCTCAGAGAAGTGGGGTTAAGAATTGAAAATTGAAAAACCTGTATGGTTTTTGAAACGTATAACTGTTTTGATGTTTGAACCTGGTAGTTTAGGTCTTGAAATCACATCTTCCTCAGGGAAGTAGGGTTAGGAACTGAAAATTGAATAACCTGTATGGTTTTTGAAAGGTACCCAGATAACATTCTGTTAGCACACTGATGGCGTATATGCACGCAGATCTGCGGATCGACGCGCAGATTGTGCTCTCACCTGATGAGACATATGCGTCATCATATGCCTGGCATATGTCTAGCAGAATCTGACGCATAATCTGCTACGCATATCGCTAGCAGATCTGTTCCGCATATCGCTTGCAGATCCGACGCATATCTACGACAAAAATATAAACACTACTTCTAATTTGAATTTTTTTGCATTTTGAGAGAATTGTCAATGCTCAAAAATACAAAATTCCAATTCGCACTAGTGTGGACTTTATGTATACGCAGATGTAGTGTCAAAAAGGTCACTGCACAAAACATAACCTAATTTTATCATTATTAAGAAATTGGACTATGTCACGCGTTTGTATGTTGCGCTGGATTTTCACGCCGTGCGACCTGTATGTAACAAAGGAAAATAGTGACCTTGACTTTTAATCCGTGTTATCTAACCATGCAGCACAAAATGATGCAAATAATTGCGAAAACGACGCGACTCACTTGCGAGCTTGATGAAATTCGCAAACTGGACATTTGCCGGCATGCGCGCGCATTCCTCGAGAAATGGTTCCCGCGAATTTTAAAAAACTATAATTTTCAAAGAAATCTTCATTTGAGTGGACTAATTAATTTTTTGTAATATTGATGTTGATTTGACGAACTTCATTAATTTATTTTTATAATATTCAATACATTCAGGATGGCCTGGAAACATGGAGGAGATAAATATTTTTTTTAACAAGGTTGTGTATAAATACCGGTACCGACAAAGAAAATGCGCGATATCACTTTAAGAATAACAAAAATTTGGATATATTTTAAGAATTAATTTTGCCAGAAAAAAAAAATAAAGATGGAAATCCTAATTTTGGAAATTTTGACAATTTTTCGAAATAAAGTAAATTTTTGGATACTTTATATTTTTGTACATTTCCGGAAAAAGAACGAAACTTAAAGTTTTTAATTTTCCAACATTTCAAAAGTTTCAAAAAAATCCCAAAATTTTTTCAATATTTCCAAAAATCCACAAAATTAAAAAAAAATTATTTAAAAAATTTTAATATTGTTTTGAAAATGGTTTATATTAACTTTCCAATAACAATTAATTTTATAAGTAATGACTATAGAAAAATTAAATATTATTAGAAAGAATTCTGCCCTCATAGTGATTGCAGACTCTGCGTCACATTCTCACGGTATTGTGTGATGCAGAGTGTGTTGGCCAAATGTGACTTATAGCGCTCGCAGATGTGTGCTCGACAGTCCATGCTGGCGAGATGAGTGCGTTATTGTACGCAGAACCTGACAATCACAATCTGCGGGTGATCTGCGTCGCACAATTGTTATCTGGGTATAACTGTTTTTTGGCCATCGTTGTTGTGTTTCTTGAATTGATCAGCAGCATCTAGGAAGGCGCTGAATTTGAATATCGTTCTCCTGTTCTCACTTTGGCACCGTTAATATCCTTTATGAAAGAAGATCCATCCTCTTTACTGAAAGAATCTTCATTCTGGTTGAATCATTGTGGTCCATCTCGCCTCTAAGCAGTGGTTTGAGCGTTTGATCCGTTTGTGAATATTCAGGAATGGCGTAGGTAAATTTATTTTCTACTTAGCATAATGGAAACCTATATTTATTGTTGATCGCTTGCCGATGACTGTAGGAATTTCGTATTTCTAAAAATACTCAAATAATACGTTTCACTGAAGTATATACGTTCAAAAGTTGAAACATCAATGAATACAGCACAAGTCCGATAAGTTGCCGCCCGATAAGTGCACACTCCCCTTAAAACGTCATCACATGCACGGGACGCACACTAATTGGGGTTCGCCTACTACGTGTGCAATATTTTCTTATGATTTGCGCATCATTCTTACGCATGCGCGCACCTAATATCGTGCTTTCAGAAGGGGCATCCGATAAGTCCGCAATTTCTGGAATTTTCCGCCCCTACAGCCCCGA
The DNA here is from genome assembly GCA_932178445.1 of Andricus quercusramuli. NCBI lineage: Eukaryota > Metazoa > Arthropoda > Insecta > Hymenoptera > Cynipidae > Andricus > Andricus quercusramuli. The sequence goes on from CAKNXH010060215.1 coordinate 7,482, forward strand.
AATTAGAAACTTATCGGACTTCTATACTGTAAGTACTAATTTTTGAAAAATATTTGGAGAAAATAGTCTCAAGTAAACTATCTCATGCATTTTCTCAGTCAATATTAAACAATACTAATTGAATTGTGTGATTTTACAGCTGTTGAAGTATCCCTTGTTTTTACGATTGGATGAAAATTGATCTTATTTCGAAATCGTGAGTCTTCATTATCAACTACCTTATGGGAAGATCTGTGCATCAACGTTCTGACGATACTATCCAAGAAAACCATAGAGCAAAGCGAACAAAATATAGTGAATTTTTTGCAGCCATTGATTTTCAATTATCATGTAACACTATGACGTTTATGTTGTAATTCAATTTTGCATTGTAATAATAACTAAAGTGATGTATTGTGATACTTACCATGGATGTACATTAAAAATGCGCTCATTTCTGTAAACATTCTGTAGAGGAAAAAATAGTAATATTGTACACGTTTATGTTGAAAATACGTGAAATACTTCTTAATCTCATGCGAAAGTCCGAAACTTTCTCACAATATATTTATAACGTCGTATTTATTGTTTCCGTATGAATTTATAATTGAAAAACAATAAAAGGAAATACTTTCATGTACGAAATGCATTCTTTAATGTAGAATTATTTTGAAAGTAGCATCAAGATACTTTCATGTTAGGATATTTCAGGGGCGTACCAGGGATACACTTTAGGTGCCTTCAAAACAGCAATCCGCCAAAATTTTACGCAAACGTTGCAGACCGTTTTAAGTCAATGTTCCAACAATATTGCACAGGAACATTCTGAGTACTTTTGAGGAAATATTCTACCAATAATCCACTAAAACATTGTAAATACTTTTAGAAAAATATTCCAGCAATATTCCACAGGAATATTCTAGATACTTTCAATCTAATATTTCAGCAACATGCATAGGAAATATTCCTTCAATATTCCATGGCAATATTCCGATAGTGGGACATTTATACATTCCTTCAATATTACTGAAATATTCCGCTGCAATATTTCAAAAGTTTCAAAGGAATATTCCTGTAATATTGAAGGAATATAGCGTGCTATGGGGGAAGGAATTTTTTTTCACTATGGCTGTGAATTATAACCTGTATAGAAAAAAATGATTAATTTTATAAGTTGTTAAGAAAGTTTGTCAAATTTTGAGATAAATATTTAAAAACTGTAATTAAATATATTAATTAGGCATATTTCGAGAGCGTTTACCAATTCATTTAAGAAGCAAATTCAAAATTTAATTCAAAATATTTTACAGACAGTCCATTACGACATGCACATTCTTATGTTTCACTTGTCGAATTTCTTTGCTTTTATGTCCCACTTTTCTTCGAATGCGAAAAAAATCTCCATTTGAGCAAAATCGCTTAATATTTAGGGGTGGCGCAAAGACCATGAAGTTTCCCATTGGTTTAACATGGGAAAAAGTCAGCTTCATGTATATCTATTAATTAAACGCAATAATATGTTACAAATAATTCCGTGCTTCAGTATATTGTTCAGAATTCGTCAGAGAATAAGAATCAATAATAAATTTTGAGGTTGAATAATTTTAAGCTTCTCTTATGGGTCTCTAAATAAAACCCCATAAGTGACAAATTTGAATTTTGAGTAATATTGCGGTTAATTGACGCTTTTTATAAGTTTTTTCACATAAATAATCATTGATTAGTAATTAAAGAATACCCAGTCATTAAATAACTAATATTCAATTGTTTAAACAGTTTTAATTTGTTTGAATATTTTTTTTCAGCTAACTCGCGAAATTAACGTATTTTCTAGACATTATGAGTTATTTAATCAATAATAAAAAATCACTAAATTTTCGACAAATTTTAATATTTTTAAGTGCTAATTTGTCTATTATGAATACTCGTAGATGTTTAAACAATTACATTCTTTAAAACAATTTTAATTTGTTTAAGCATTTATGAGTATTCTTGAAAAACAAAATAGAACATAAAAATATTTCAATCTTTCGAAAAATAGCAAAAATAAAATATGTAAACAAAAAAATTGTTTGAACAATTTAAATTTGTTTAAACATCCACGAGTGTTCATAATAAACAAATTGGTATTTAAAAATATCAAAATTTTTCGAAAATTTAGTGAGATAAAATGTTTCTCCTGCTTTTTTTAGGTAAAATATATGTCTTAAAAAATACGTATTATTCAAATAATTGTATAATTATTTTAACAAATTATTTTATAGTTATCATTGATTAAATAACTCATAAAGTCTAGAAAATCCGTTTATTTCGGAAGCTAACTGAAAAACCAAATATTTAAACAAATTAAAATTGTTTGAACAATTGAATATCAGTTAACAAACAACTGGGTATTCTTAAATAACCCATTAATGATTATTTATTGAAAAAATCAATTTTGGTATAAAATGAAATTTTCGAATGGTTACCTCAACTAGCCTAAATATTCAAAAAATTCTTTTACGCAAAGCCGATTGAAGTAAAGAGTTTTTCCCTCTGAATACACACTCCTATTTGAAAACGGAGTACCGTTTATTATTTAAAAAAAATGTATGCTAGTATTTATTGACTAAAATGAGGCAATTCAATTTTGAGGTGATAGAGCTTGAATACATTTATTGGAAATGTTGGAAATCTTCTAGATATATTATAACAAATAAAAGTGATAAAACTATTCATGTATTCATGTAGGTAAAAGTTTGATAAAACAATTTTTTTCCGTTACACGTGGCGTGAGCCGAAAATATCGTTTTTGGGACAAAATATCGATATTAGATATCGATATATCGGAATGGAGATATCGATATTAAATATCGATATAATGGGTGAAGAATATCGATATTTCTGATATTTCGATATCGATATTGCATCACTAAGCGGAACGAAACTTGTCTTTTTCTCGCTCAAACTGCTTTTCGGTCCTACTTTTCCTGGACAATGATAATTTTTCGATTCTTGCTCCAGTTGCCTCATATAAGAAATAACAAAAGTATCGAATAACATTCCAAGCTGTGAACAACATTCCATTTTCATTATTACAAGATATTTTGCTGATAAAAAGATTAGAAAATCCATTTGTTGGTCAAATGAACTGACGTGGGACAAGTATGTTTTAATTAACTTTATCTTGAATCTTTCATTTGAAGAATGCAGTAAATCAAATTTAAAAAAAAGGGAATGTCTTACAAAGACCTCCATATCAAATTACACTTGTACACCTCCATTAAATAAGATAATAAGTAACCTTGAAGCTTTTTACAAAAATTGGGCTCTCACAATTGCGCATTATATATTATTATATTATTATATTATTATATATATATATATATATATATATTATATTATTATATAATATTATTCTGTGACGTCATCAGGACCCTCCGAAAATGTTGTTGGAGCTTCGCAAGTACTAGGGCGTATCGAAAAAAATAAAGTTGTTTACTCGAAGTTCTAATAGCAATGAAAACTTTCTTTTGGGAGTCGAAAACACTCCCCTAAAGTTTCATAAAAAAAAATTCCTTCTGTCTCCGCATCGTAGATATAGCTAAAAATTACAAAGAACGAAGCACTTCTTCAAATTTGAACAGGAAAATTTTTTTCTTCATATTTAAATTATCAATAAAAATAGTTCAAAGCAAGTTTATTTATACCTGTATAGCGATAATTC
>CAKNXH010060215.1:23335-37180 GCA_932178445.1 Andricus quercusramuli
TAATATATTATTAACTACATATTTTGTATTTTTGTAAATCAAGACTTGAAAAAATGATTTCGAATGAAAACTTTGGAATTTTTAATTTTGCTTCATTATCATCTCACTTCATTTGAAACGTAACATCAATTTACATAACTGATATGTGTATAAATAAAAAAATAGTTTAGACATTGTAATAATATATCAAATGCAAAATTGAAATCACTATTTTAAGATAAGACAAACATTGAATAGTGATTCAAATTTAAATTTTTTGCAAAAATAAAATTTGTCTCATGAGATATGGGGATGCTGAATTAGAATAAAAACTGTTTAATACAAAAAAAATCGGTTCCGAGAAACGAATATTAAAGATTGCGATATCATAGTAGAATTGTAGATTTTATTTTTGTTAAAAATCTTAAGAAAATGAGAAATTTTTTTTTTCAATAAATGGTATTGATATCTACAAACATCAATGTGAAAAGGTTGAAAAAATTATTACTGCTTTAAATATGGAAATTAATTTGAACTAAAATTGTATTACAAATTATTTTTTTATGACACATGCATGATTTCAGCCCTTTTCAACGCCTATGAAGCGGGGCCAAAGCTTTACTTTTTACACCCTAGGGACTCAAAAGTGACGTCAGACATGAATAATGAAAATTATGCATCTATGAGCTCGAATTTTATGATTATCAGCCCACTCACGGTAAAAACTGAGAGGAAATTTTGGTTGCAGATAATAGAATTTTGCGGTTATTTATGGAAATTTTTGAAAATGAATTTTGGGTAAGTTACCATATATACCTGTAAAATTATCATAAATGACCCAAATTTTTCATAAATTTCTGGAAATTTATAGAAATTTTTAAAAATGAATTTTGGGTATTCCATTTTGAGTTACCATATTTACCTGTAGAATTACCATGAACTACCGACATTTTTCATAAATTTCCGGAAATTAATGAAAATTTGAGAAAATGAACGTTGGGTAAGTGACCATATTCACCTATAAAATTACCATGAATGACCAAAATTTTCCATAAATTTCCGGACGTTTATGGAACATTTTCATAAATTTCCGGAAATTTATGGAAATTTTTGAAAATTTATTTTGGGTAAGTTACCATATTCACCTGTAAAATTACCATAAATCACCTCTAAAATTACCATAGATAAGGTTAACATTAATTTCATGCTTCATTATACAAAATCTAATATGGACTGAAATCATGACTGTATTTTGAGAAATGTCTGAAATCATCCATTTGTTATGAAAAATATCTTATGCGCCAAGGGGAAGAGGCGCTTTTTCCCCCCTAGGTGCATAATATACTACTTAATTATTGATTCAGAAAATGGTATGTCGAAAACAATGCATTATTCTACTAAAAAAAATTCTTCCAAATAATATAATATTCGAGCCTGGGTTGCTGAATCAAGTACAATCTCAATCATTTCTATTGTTATAAGGATTCAAAAATATCATAAGCAAAAAATTCCATAGCAGAAGTAATGTAAGAAAAGTATTTTTTTATATATAATTTTTCATAATATTTTTATATTCTGAAAATTTTGCACAAAAAAAAACAGTATCGAAGTATAAAGTAGAGTTATTCACTATGTTTATTTATAACAATTATCTCAACTAATATTATGAAAAAAGAGAAACCATTATAAAATAGTTTCTGACAATTTATTTCCTTTTGTAAAATGTCAGTGGGTGGTCTGTCTTATAGATTGAGAAGCGAAAATCTGTTGTTTTACTGATAAGCAAGTTATAAGTCGTCCTTCTTTTTTAATTTCAAGCGGACCGCCTAAAAAATTTTTCGGAAAGGGCCTACACGTTTCGAGTTGTGCCACTGAAGTTACTCACAATTTCAAATAGTAGGGCTTACAATCTCGCGCAGTGCTTATTGTAATGCGAAAAAGGTGATCGAACTCACTCGCAAAAGTCAAACTCACAATGCTTTGCTTACTAAAGATAAACGTTTATTTTTCAGCCTGCTGGCCTTAAAAAATTGACTTACTTACACATCCATTTTTACAGAATTTTCTTAAAACTAACCCTTAAAAACTAACATCCATCCATTCCTTATCTCTAAGCCGCACGCTCGCATCGCCTTGCATTCCTCGCCTCGCTCGCATGTCCCTACTTTTTCGCATTGCCTCGCTTGCCAACCTCTTTTTTCGCAGCTAATACCTATTACTTATCTACTATTTACAATATATACATCTTACTTATATCTACTTTCTATCCTATTTACAATCTTTCCTTCTCCACTCCTCTTCCTCCTTCCTTCTCTTCATCTCCATCTTACCCAATACTCCCTTCACCCATGCTACTGCCCTTTTTTCCCCCTTTTCATGCAACAATGCCTCCATGCTTATCTCACTTCTTTCCAACTCCCCGCACTCCTCCAACCAGTGCTCCACTCTTGCACCCCCCTTTCCGCACAGTTCACACATCCTCTTCCCCCGAGAGAGCCAGAACCTATTGAAACCCTCCATACATCCACACCTCATCCTCGCTATAAGTTCCTGACTTCCTTTCTCTCCTTTCACACACAAATATTGCACTCTTGCCCTTGGCATAATCCACACATAGTTCCCGTTAAATCTTGACTCTCTTATTCTCTCTTCCCCTTCTGTCTTCTCTCTCTCTCCATGCTGTTCTTCCTTCTTCAACTGTACTATTCCAAATAGTTATTGAAGCTACTTGTTCTTAGTAATCTTTCTTTTTACAATTTGAAGTAGTAATGCTGACTTTAGGTTTTGTATACTTTGAGATTACAATCTCATTCCGTATAAAAAACTATTTAAATTGTTTCTTGTACAATGTGAACAAGTAAACTTAAAGTTAACAATACATAAAAGTGAATCTAGCTATCTACTTTTTTCCGTGAAAACCTGTTTTTTGGGTTCAGGAGGTCTCAAAACGTGGACATTTGACAAAAACGGGGGGGGGGGGGGGGCATTTTACATAAATCTAATACCTTCTCTGATGAGAATGTAAAAAAAAATTTCCTGTTCTTTGAAGAAGTGCTTCTTTTTTTTTTTTGATTTTTAGCTATATCTACGATGCGGAGACAGAAGGAATTTTTTTTTTATGAAACTTTAGGGGAGTGTTTTTGACTCCCAAAAGAAAGTTTTCATTGCTATTAGAACTTCGCGCGAACAACCTTATTTTTTTCGATGCGCCCTAAGTCGGACACGAACCACTACAGTTATAGAATCTTCTATTTGTCCGTGAGGTAGGACTCTTGATCCAGAACTCCTGCTGCCTATCTACTAATATCAATTTTTTACTGCTCACCCGGATCAGAAATAACTATTTTTGAGCTTGTAATAGTTGGAAATATATAATATTTCGTGGATTTTACTATTCTATGTCTTTTAGAAATGGACGCGCGAACACAGGCCATTTTCTCATTGGGTCTATGCTAAACAGGTATATGGGCGTTTTCATGAAAAGTGTCATTTTTCTGTCACCGTGATATTATACGCAAACCAACACTAAAAATACAAGTTGTATTGCATAAAAATTTACAGACCGACTTCCTGAAATAAAAACGAAAGCGCACAGTCATTACCGAAACCCTCCTAAAAGGATACAACATATGATTGTTGGAAAAAATCCCAAAAATATACCTGTGTAATATTTATCACCAGCTACAAATTGAATGCTTTGCATAATCGCAGGTTTTCCGTGCAATGTTTGAAAATTCTGAAAAAAATCATGCTAGTTCAGTGAAGTGTAGGCTACAGAAATTTCACCGATTTAACATTGTGCATCGATTTATAACCCAGCAAGAAAATCTCAAATTCGTGTCACCGCTTTTACAATTCAAATGTCCGCTCCAAGGTCTGTAGTTGTGGAAAATGCGCGCAACTTCCCAGGTCAAAGATCTTGCGACTTTTTATTAGACCTTGCTGGCCAGTAGACACCATATACAGGAAAACGATGTGCTCCTGCAATTATCGAAGTATCATACATTCGTATATCGAAAATTTTGAATTTGGCGAAAAAATGTCTACTCCATTATCGTACTTTACTCCAAGAATACTTGAAGCACATTTTTTTATGCTCACGGAAATTTAGCAGTATGTTGGGGCGAAGAAGTTTACGATGGATAAAGTTAATACCGCAGTGCACGCAAAAGTTATGCCCAATTAAAGGCTAAAATGTCCACTCCAAAATTTCAGCGAAAATGTCCACTCCAGCGCCAGCAGCTGTGAAAATCACGCGCATCAAGATATGATTGAAGTGCTTGCTGACTTTGCTGTATTTCGGTGACCAAAAAACATTCCCCAAAGGAAAATTATGTGCCTCAAAAATCACGTGCATTTCGTAAAATTCAAAGTCAAAATTTGTATATAAATGGATTTCGTTCAAAAGTGACACGTCGGAAAACAAATTTTGTTTCACAAAAAAGTTCCGTTTTATTGAAAGGAATAACTTTTATCTGAAATTTTTTTAAAGAATTTAGAATGTTTCAAAATATTACAAAAAATAGTCAAATATTGGAAAAATATTACTTCTTTCCATCGTATTACTCGTCTGAAAATGTTTTTCTGACAGAAAGGTTTTTCTAACAGAAAAGTTTTTCTATTCAAAAGGCCCAAAGTTTTTCGCAAAATAACATCATATTAGTTAGAATAAAAAATCAAAAATTAATTTTATATCAAATTTTTGGCACGTAAATCTGTCATTCTTATAATAAGTTAATCCTTTTCTAACAAACTGAATTGGAGAAGAGTTGAAAAAAATATTTCTAATAATTCTTGAAGGTATTAAATTAAAAATAGTATTTTACTAATGAAAAATATATTTGATACAATTTTTCACCCACTTTCAATACAAAAATTGAATAAAGCATTACACATAATTTCTTTTGCTTACTTTATTGAAAGTAAATTTTTCGTGATACATCTTAATATAATTTCCAATACATTTTATGTGAGTAATATAAGAGATTTATAATTGATTTATTTATCATATTCATAATATTATAAATTCATATTTATAAAGTTTTAATATTTATTTATTTATAATATCATATGGTATCATTTTGTATATTTAATAATATTTAGAGAATGAGGATTCCTTTGGGTTTGAAATTTCCCGCCTTAAGTGAAATTTCCCTTCATAACGCCATAATAATATATTTTCTTCTACCTGTTAGATTTTTGACCTGTTATACTCCAAATGGTCAGAACATAAATTTCAGTATTGGCAAAACAACCGACCTTGATTTGAAATAAAAGATGAAGCATGATGATTACAAATTTATTAATAAGTTTTTGAATTTTTCAAAAAGAGTAGGCATTATTTCTCTGCAGACACTCGTTATACTGGGTGTTTTTTTTTACATTCTCATCCTAATGAAAAGGTATTGGTTTTATATGAAATTTGAATTTGTCGGCTTTTATCAAACGTCCACGTTTTGAGACCCGCTGAACCCAAAAAAAAAGGTTTTTCACCAAGGTGTCTATCTGTCTGTAGTCTGTAGTCTGTAGACTGTAGGCACGATAACTTTCGAAAAAATCGTCAGATTGGATTGAGTTTTCGGTACATTTCTCCAAGCCCTAAAAGAAAAGAACAAGTTCGTTGGCCAGCTATTTTTGATGAAAATTTCAAATGTTAGAGCATTTTCAAAATTTTTGAAATAATTTTTTTTTGCAACATCAAAATTCCATGTACGGCAATTCACAGTAATCAAAAATCTGAACAATTTATCTCCACGACTTTTTCCAATCAAAAGAAAACTATCAGAGTTATAGAATTTTCAATATAAAAAAAAACTAACTGAAATCAAAATTTTAAGCCAAACAACGTATGATAAAAAAAGTCATGAAAAGAAAAACGTTGCTTTTTGCAAGCCCTACAAGATTATCATAACAACTTTTTGAATTTTCTTGAAAAATCAAAGATTCAAATTTTGACCCCATGAAACATAGAAAAAATAAAATAAATAATTCCATTTTGCTACCAGACTATACAAAATACCAAAAGAGATGATTCAACAAAAATTATCCATTCAAGAAAGATCTATAAATTTGTTGTTCTTTATTTTTTTTATAGGACGCTTAGTTTTTGTTTTAATCGTGAAAAATGACATTAAAATATAAACGAAGAATCTAATTTTTACATTTTTTTATGTACAAGAATTTAAATATAGTTTCCTATGAATAAAACAAACACTGTTTGACCAGAAACGGAAATTTAGATTTTTTGTAGCATTTTCAGTAAGTTAATCCAAAACTGGTTCTTAAGCAACTAAGCGTTTTTCTTTGGACTTAAAAAAAGTGTGTGGGTATTGTAATTAGAATGTGTTCCTTAAGGCCGATAGAGCCCTAATTAAATAAACTTCCTTTTTAATCTAAATTAAAAACAAATTTAACAATCACTTAAAACGTAGAGGTTTTGTCTATTTCATAATTTTTGCCTGTAAATTTCTTTTTTTTATCTCAGCCGAGCACGATGTGCGAAAACCTAAAAATGCCGAGCGCGAAGCGCGAGGCGAAAAGTATCCGAGCGCGTAGCGCGAGACACAAAAACCGCGCACCCTAGGCGCGCTCAAACCTGCGAGCCGCGCGATCCTATGAACAAAATATCCGCAATAAAAACTTTTTATTTTCAAGGGGAAAAAGCGGCTTTGAAAATAATTACCCCCCGCCCCAGGAGGCAGAGGGGTGGGTTTTTTTCGCGCATCGAAAAAAATGTTCGAATAAAAATTACATCTGAAATTACAAAGTTAACCCCACTCCTGCTTCCTTGAGGGTGGGGTAGGCTAAATTTGTTCAGAGTCGCCTTTCCACCTAGAAAATGAAAATTGTTTAAGTAAATTTTATTCAAATACAAGGGTTTCGCATGGAGGAAAAATAAGATTTCATTTCAGTAAACAGTCGTTTATTCACCAAACCCTATTCTGGCTATATTTACAGGTGATCCCTGACACTGAGCTATCTTAAAGTCTAAGATTTGACATTAAGTAAGAAAATATAATAATGCCTTTATATATTTGGTGGCAGCATGTGCTCTTATAATTTAAATCATAAAATGAATTATTTTGAATTTTCTAAAAAGAAGTATTCTTATATAAATTTAGCCGTAGTGAACTCTTTTGAGTTTCGCTTATTCGCAATGCAAATGAAATATTTATTGAAATTATTCTATTATTATTTTTGCGTGATTTTTCTCTTTAATTTTCTCTGAATAATTAATTCGCTTCATTAGCAGACAGGATTCTTTCCTGTGCAGAGACCGGTTGACCGAAATTACGGGCGTACGTTTTACTGTGGGCCTTTCTTGCCTTCACTTCATCAATACTCAAATTTAATATTTCTGATGGTGTCTGCAAAGCAAAGACCCAAATGATAACTTACTCTACTAATGCTCAATGGCAATCTATTAAGTAAATTAATTTTGTGATACTGTATAGATAGATAAACGTTTATTTTTCAGCCTGCTGGCCTTAATATTTTGACTTGCTTACACATCCATTTTTTACAGAATTTTCTTAAAACTAACCCTTAAAAACTAACATCCATCCATTCCTCATTTCTAATCAGCACGCTCTTATCGCCTTGCCTTCCTCGCTTCGCCTCGCCTCGCTCGCATGCCCCTACTTTTTCGCATTGCCTCGCTTGCCAACCTCTGTTTTCGCAGCTAATACCTATTACTTCTCTTCTATTTACAATATTTACATCTTACTTATATCTACTGTCTCTCTTATTTATGATCTTTCCTTCTCCACTCCTCCTCCTCCTTCCTTCTCTTCATCTCCCTCTTACTCAACACTCCCTTCACCCATGCTACTGCCCTTTTCCCCCCTTTTCATGCAACAATGCCTCCATGCTTATCTCACTTCTTTCCACCTCCACGCACTCCTCCAACCAGTGCTCCACTCTTGCATCCCCCTTTCCACACAGTTCACACATCCTCTTCTCCCGAGAGAGCCAGAACCTATTGAAACCCTCCATACACCCACACCTCATCCTCGCTATAAGCTCCTGACTTCCTTTCTCTCCTTTCTCACATAAATATTGCGCTCTTGCCCTTGGCATAATCCACACATAGTTCCCGTTAAATCTTCACTCTCTTATTCTCTCGTCCCCTTCTGTCTTCTCTCTCTCCATGCCGTTTTGCTTAACCGAGTCATAAACCTTCCTTCCTTCCTCGTGCATCCTTCTCACTTCATCCATCCGCAGTCCATTCGTTCTAAAGTACCTTTCCATCACAGCCTCCATATTCGCACCCCCTCCCCTGTTCTCCTTCTCCCACCAACACTCTTATATTTCTCGGAAGTGGTTAAAGATCTGGGATATTTTCACAACCGTACCTTGTCTTGGAAGGAACAGGTACAGCGCATCTCCAGGAAAACATACAGTATTCTACAGCAATTATATAGAAATAAGAACTCTTTACCTACCTCTACTCGGATACTTTTGGTTAAGAGTCTTATCCTTCCCTACTTTGACTACGGTTGTTTGGTATACGATGGTTTGTCCGACGATTTAAATTCAAAGCTCGAGCGTGCGTTAAACGCCTGCGTCCGCTTTATCTACAATTTGCCTAAATACGAACACATAACTCCATACAGACATAGGGCTGGTCTACTTAATGTTGCCAAGAGAAGACAATTCTTTATGGGTAATTTTCTCTACACTCTTTTTCAGAACAAAGCTCCTGAGTATCTATTTAACCTATTCCAGTTTGTAGACAGAGACCTTCCAGCACAGTCTAAGCTTCGTAAAAGACATAAAATCCTTAAGATTCCTTTTCACAGAACGTGTCAACTTCAAAGATCATTTATAGTAAGGGGTGCCCGGCTATGGAATAAGGTACCATACGATATTAGAAGTGCACCTTCCCTGTGTCATTTCAAGAATCTCTTCTTCAAATATTTGTACAATACTCCAAACCCAACTCTTGAAATTACTCACTGGTAAACTCTCATAATTAGTTTTTGAACATTTCATTATCGAATTTGCTTTTGTTTTCATTAACTTTTGCAAAGTATTTCTTTTATACACAGTTTTTCTTTCATTATTACTACCTTAACATGCACAAGATCTACCATTTAACCACTTAATGTTAATCACTACGCATTAATCTCATACCTAATTTAATACGTATTTAGAGATCGACTCTATTTATTCATTTAATTTAGTTTATAGATTATATTATAAGATTAATCAAGTATTCTGCCGATCAGTGCTTGCACAAATTTGTAATGACCCTGTATTATCCTGTTCCTTAGAGGGCTATTTAGCCCTAGGGACTTTTTTGAATAAATACAAATACAAATACTCCCTAACCAGCCTACTTCCCTCCTTTTCCAAAAATGTATCCTCATATTTACACGCCCGGCTACCTGCCAGATTTCGTACACTCGTTCTCCCCGTCTCCCTCCTGACAATATAATTAGACGTGTTCCTTGCCAAGCCCAGGGTCCACTTTACATACCTCTCCTGCGTTCTATTTACCTCTTCACTTTCCTTCCACCCGCACACCTCTACCCCACACAATAGCACACTCATCACTAGTGAATCAAACAATTTCATTCTTCTTCCAAAATCATCTGCGAATAACTTCTTTCCCAACCCCCACACCTGCCTCATCACCACATTTGCCCTCCTCACTCTCTCTTTTATGTGACCATCCACTCCCCCATTCCTTCGAAACACGAAGCCCAGGTGCACAAAATATTTCACCTCCTGCACCTCCTTTCTCTTTCTCTTCCACTTCCACTCCCTTGCCTTATCCCTTCCCCCTCCTTTTCTGAACACCATAACCTTGGACTTTTCCGCATTCAGCTCTAACCCCTTTTTATCCAGGTATCTTCTCAACCTCTTCATCATCTCCTTTAAGGCCTCCTCGCTGCTTGCCAGCAACACTATGTCATCTGCATACGCTAGTGACCAAATTCTAACCCCTCCTATCCTGACTCCTCCTACCACCCCCGCCTCCAGCTTACTTTCCATATCCGCAATTAAAATCGCAAAAAGCGTTGGCCTAAGTGGATACCCTTGCCTTAACCCCCTGTCCATCAAGAATCCCTCCGAAATCCCCTTCCCTCCTCTTACCTTGTCTTTGGTCCCTTCATATATCTCCCTTACCCTTTCAATTAGGCCTCTCTCTACTCTCCTATCCTCCATCGCCTCCCACAACCTCCCCCTATCCACCGACGGAAACGCGCCTTTGAGATCCACAAAAAACGCGTACACTCTCGTCCCCTTCTTCGCTACTTCTCTATCCACCACGTGCTGCAGCACGTAAGTATTGTCGATAGTACTCCTACACGCCCTAAATCCCGCCTGCGTCTCCGGCAATATTCCTTCCCCCTCGACATCCTTCCGCAGTCTCTCTGCCACCACCATCGCGTATACTTTATACGCCGTATTCATTAGCGTAATTCCTCTATAATTTTCCTGCCTATCTCTATCCCCTTTCTTATACAGTGGCACTATTAACCCTTCCCTCCACCCTCCTGGGAATCCCTCGCCCCTCAATACTTTCTGCACTACCTCCTTCAGCCTCTCCCTAACCTCTTGTGTACTAAACAGCCATGCTTCGTTCTCTAGTTATTTGCTACTCAAAATTCGAGAGGTTATAAATCAGGGAAGAGTGGTCCCTGAGACTCTTCTCTTCCTACGATTCCTAAAATGAAGGGGCCTGGGTTGAGTTGCTTTCGAACCACAGGTGTAACTCCTATCTGCTCGAAGTAGAGGTGTAAGGGTTGTTCAAAATCAATATAAGAATTTTCGATATCTGGATTTTTCCAGTGAAGAGGGATTTACTCTCAGCGAGATTTATTACTAGGGTAGAAGTTCCCTTAAAATCAGAGAAATATTATCAGAACTTAGCCTTTAGACTTAGCCACTTTCTTGACCAGGTTGGGGAATTAATTCCCGCCTGCCCATAAGAAGCTAAGGTTTCAAAGAATAAGCTGTAAATTATAAAAGCTAACTGCATCAACCGGTTTACACAGTTAACTGTGATCCGCTCTCCTGTTAGGCTAGTATAATTTCAGGTCGACAAGACTTCTCTCAAAAATTTGTCAATCACCAAATACAAGTTCAAATTTTTAGTTTTCGGTATTTTCTCCGTTTCAAAGATCAAAATATAAACGTAAGTATCGCGCTCTAAGCTCAGAAAGTGTTCCCGCAGGAAAAAGAAAGTTGACGCCTTGAATGGCACGCACAACTATTCAAGAAGATAGCCTCTTGTGAACAGGGTGAGGAAATGCAGTTTCCGTCATCTTCTAGAGGGTCTTCTCTTCAAAGGAAGGATTTGGGGAATTAGGTTTTTAAGCCTAAGAGCACAAATTCTCCCAAGTCCTTGGAGAGAGCTACTAGGCAAGGATGAAGAAGAGAGTTCTCCAGCTTCCCTCGAGGTACTCCCCAAGATTTGTTGCGTTTGCCACGCAATACCCCCAACTGCCGTTTTCGGTTTGCGTAACGCTTTTTATAGGAGCGTTACCCTTTGCGACTCCCACTGTTCGCGTGCTAGTAAAAGTGGCATGCTTCGGAGCCTGCGCTCTTCTGTTGCTCCTCTGTGATGCAACAGAATACTCTACTTTCGAGCAAGTAGGGAGTTTCGCCTATTAAAAGGCTCTGTTACTGTAACCCATAAGTTACAATATATATATATAATATTTTCGATTTCTTTGGAATAGAACCGCAGGGCTTATGACAAAGCCACCGAACGCGTCCTCGGGTTGCGGAAAGAGGGTTCCCGTACCAAGGGTTTCTGCTGAATACGGTTACAATAATTAATAAACAGTCCCGGACAATTGTCCAGGGATGGTCCCGAAGGAATAACCCCCAAGCGAAGGTGTAAGAACCGTGCCGGAAGCTGCATGGCACCTGGGTGAGGTGTCTTTAACGGTGACTCTGGGATACCGGCGACCTCTCAGAGTATCAGCCTTATCCTTGCACGCGGGGCTCTACAAGGATGGACGAACTCTTTTCCTGGCTACTCGTGGGAACAACAATGAAACCACCAAACCACCAAAATATTGTAGATGCGGTTCAAAACGATCGAACGCGCTGAGCACCCGACAATGGATCGGCAAACAATACCGATCATCCTAGAGTTCGTGGTGCTGAAAATAATTCAGATGGAAAGACGACGACGAACCGGCGAAACGCCCACATTCAGTGGACGGTTCAACTTAAGAATGACGTGCTAGACTGCTACGATGCCAGTATTATCCCTGTTCGCGGAGGCTTTATGGCGCGTATGCATACTCTGTGGTGCCAGAAACACCCAGAGCTTCAATAGGTTTCGCATCAGTCTTTGCGAAATCAAGCCGACTACCTCCGGAAAAATGGATATGTACGCGGAGCGCTTCCTCAACCGCTGCATCAACATGCAAGTTCCTCTTAAGCCCCAAGATCTGGCTAAAATGGATGCCTGCCTTCGTGGAGATATCTCGCAAGAGTCCGACCCCTGGACCATCAATTGGTCTGTTTATGGTGCTGCGGGAGCTTTGGCTGATTCGAATTGAAGACTGAAACCGACGATGGATCAAAAGACAAGAAGACGCTTGTATCAACTGAACAAGAAAATTGGATGGGCAAGACAGAAGGCGTCCCGTGTTCAATGTGTGATTGACTACATAACATCTGATAGACCGTTCACGGAAAGGGTTCGAAAGTTCGCCCAAGAACTAAGGACCTTGAATCACACACTAAAGAAGTCAAAGCTGCTGGCAATCAAGCAGCATATTGTTGACAAAATAAGGCTGTTATCTGACGCGAGGAGGAGGATACAGAAGAGGGAGGGATGGATCAGGGAGAATCAACAGTTTCTTGCTGACCCATCACGCCTCTTCAGTGATCCCCCTGTTTTTGTAAAAAATCCACCCAAGCCCAAGAAGGTAGAGACTTTTTGGAGAGAGGTGTACAAGAACCCGAACACACTAGAGTTGAAAGAAGATACTGACAATATCATCCGCTTCGAGGAGTTTTGCAACAGCCTCCTAAAATCTGAGGAATAGTGCCCATCAGTCACTTTCATAGAGGAGAAAAAAGCACTTAGAGGCACGAAGAACTTTTCCGGTGCTGGACCAGATTGTGTCACGAACTTTCGGTGGAAGAAGTTTACTTCTATACACCAAAATTCGGCCCGCGTATTCACCTCATATTTAAAGTCGCAAACGCCCATTCCGCAGTGGCTGGTGTTAGGACGCACTATACTCCTACCGAAAAAAGGCAACTTGTCCAAACCAGAGAATTACAAGTCAATTACTTGTTTGAACACACTGTATAAGATCAAGACAGCTGTCTTTAACAACAGGATTGTTCGACGAATTGAGCCTGTATGGCGAAAGATGTACGAACAACGTGGCTTGGAAAAAGGTGTAGCAGGGTGTCGAGAGAACCTGCTGATTGACAGGTGTGTCTGTAAAGAAGCTGCAGTCCATCAGCGCGTCCTCTCAATGGCCAGCATTGACTACCGGAAAGCTTTCGATTCAACCTCTCATAGACTTATCATCTGTCTGTTGGAAAGCTTGAAGGTTCATCCACACATAGTGAGATGCATAGAGAGATTGATGCCTCTTTGGAAAACTGGATTTACCATCTCATCTAGGAATTATCGTCTGACGACGAACAATGTCACCTTCCAGTCCACCCACAGTTTCTCAGGGGGCAGGGTGAGAGACGGTTGCGACTCCGCCTATGAAGGGACGCACAGCATTACTCCGCAGTCAAGTAGATTGCGCAATGTCATGGAAACGGTTTAGGCGGCCCTGCCTGTTTATGTTTCGCTGCTGGCGATATATGCTCAAGGCCATGATCAGGCAACCCCCGAGATTGAGCATATAACGAAGCTCTGGTGTATAT
>CAKNXH010060215.1:37580-104965 GCA_932178445.1 Andricus quercusramuli
ATATATAATTTAAAAAAAAGTTAAACAACCACCGCAGGGTACCACTAAGAGCAACTGCCATCTAAAAAGAAAATGTCAATAGCCCCCAGTAGAACCGCGGTAAAATACACCTATGGCCACGTCTCACATTCGTGAGATGGGTGGTCACAGGGCACGACGAAATCACAACGACAGGCCGGCGAAACCCTCGTGTGTCTTGAGGACCCGAAGCGACCCAAGGATGACAGCTTTCTGCATCCATCTCGCAAGTGCCTTGGCATATTTTTGGCACGCGGGTATGTCTTTAAGGTTACCACCAGTGATAATTCAGCACCTCCGAGAGCACCTATCACAAGGACAATTACTTGTACCGAATATTTTGGGTACAGTCGTTGCAGCTCTCTTTTAAGGTCTTGATACCTCTCCTCTCCTCTTTTTCTTTCTCCTTTACAGTGATGTTGTATTCGGACGGAGCCGAGAATTCGATCACGAATATCGCTAGTTTCTCGAAGTCTTGGAGAACAATGTCAGGCCTCCAGTGCGCAACGGAGACTGCTGCCCGAAAATCGTAGTTCCAGAAAATCTGGCACTTCTCGTTTCGGACAATTGACTCTGTATCCCTGGGAGAGTTCGGTAGGGCAGGGTCGCGACTAACACCGTAAGAACGACAAAGGTGGTAATAAAGTACTCTTAGGGCCGCATTATGTCTATAGATATACGTTGTTCCTGCGTGGGTCAGACACCCCGATAGTATGTGTTCTAGGTACTCAGCGTGTGCATGACACGCTCTGCACCTATCACTGGGAAATTCTTGACATAAAATGCGGGCGCGGTATGCTAAGGTGGAGATTACACTGTCCTGGCATGCGAAAATAAAGCCCTCTGTACCTGAATTGAGCCCTGATGATTTGAGGAAAGCAAAAGTTTGCTCCTTTAACAACGACTGCTTTTCTACATTTCTGTGAAAGTTTCCGTGCATATGCTTGTCGAGTAGCTCTTGGTGAAATTTACTAGCCTCTGCTTTCTTTACTTCGGCTTTTAGACGTGAAGCATCTAGATGGAGTAATGCACTTTCCTCACTTCTGATGTTGAAATTCAGGCCAAGGGTCTCGGCAGCTTGCTCCGCGGCTTTGTAAAGGAACGCTCCTTCGCCAATCATCACTTGGTTTCTGACCATCTTTAGGAGAGGATCTCTGCCATTCGCAACGATGTAAGCTGTACTTAAAACAATTCGGATATGCAGACATTGGAGATCCAGAAGTCCGCGTCCGCCTTGACGGCGTGAAATGTATAATCGCGGAACTGACGAATTGATATGCAAGCTTTTATGCATATGCATGATCGTACGCGTGGTGACAGCAAGGGCCTTAAGCTCGTTCTTCGTCCATTGAACCACCCCAAACGAGCAGAGTAGAACCGGGACGGCAAGCATGATAGTCGCAGATACCTTGTTCAACGCCGACAGATTGGAAGACCAAATCTGTCGAAGAAGATGCTTGTATCTGCTTCGGAGAGACTTCTTCACTGATGTTACGTCCTGAATGCGGCTTTGAGGCACGCCCAGGTATGTATAGGTCTCTCCAGTGTTAAGATGTCTAATAACACTTATATCCACAGGCTCAGGGTCCTTGGGAACGCCATTAATCTTTCCTTTCTTCAAATGAATTTTGGCACACTTGTCCAAAACAGAGTCCATCCCAATGTCTCCTGTGTAGTTCTTGACGATATTTATAGCAGTTTGAAGTTTGCTTTTACCAGCGGCATAGATCTTCAGGTCATCCATATAAAATACATGAGTGACCTTATGCTCACGCTGATTAGTGTCGCCACAGAGTTATGCAGGAGAATTTCGTAGTGCGAGAGATAGAGGCAGAAGTGTGATGCAAAAAAGCAAAGGGCTCATACTATCCCCTTGAAAGACGCCCCTCTGGAAGGTGACCTTGTTCGTCATCAGACGATGATTCCTAGATGAGATGGCAAATCTAGTTTTCCAAAGAGGCATCAATCTCTCTATGCATCTCACTATGTGTGGATGTACCTTCAAGCTTTCCAACAGACAGATGATAAGTCTATGAGAGGCTGAATCGAAAGCTTTCCGGTAGTCAATCCAGGCCATTGACAGGACGCGCTGATGGGCGGCAGCGTCTTTACAGACACACCTGTCAATCAGCAGGTTCTCTCGACAGCCTGCTACACCTTTTTTCTATCCTCGTTGGTCGTACATCTCTCACCATACAGGCTCAATTCGTCGAAAGATCCTGTTGTTTAGGAATGCTGTAAAGATCTTATACAGTGTGTTTAAACAAGTTATTGGCCTGCAATTCTCTGGTCTGGACAAGTTGCCTTTTTTCGGTAGGAGTATAGTGCGTCCTAACACCAACCGGAAAAAATCTTCGTTCCTCTAAGTGCTTTTTTCACCTCTTCGGCAGTGACTGATGGGCACTCCTCCTCAGATTTTATGAGGCTGTCGCAAAACTCCTTGAAGCGGATGATATTTTCAGTATCTTCTTTCAACTCT
This sequence comes from Andricus quercusramuli, assembly GCA_932178445.1. Classification (NCBI taxonomy): domain Eukaryota; kingdom Metazoa; phylum Arthropoda; class Insecta; order Hymenoptera; family Cynipidae; genus Andricus; species Andricus quercusramuli. The sequence continues at coordinate 40,078 of CAKNXH010060215.1, forward strand.
AGTGTTTTCGGGATCTTGTACACCTCTCTCCAAAAAGTCTCTACCTCCTTGGGCTTGGGTGGCTTTTTTACAAAAACAGGGGGATCACTGAAGAGGCGTGATGGTTCAGCAAGAAACTGTTGATTCTCCCTGTTCCATCTCTCCCTCTTCTGTATCCTCCTCCTTGCGTCAGATAACAGCCTTATTTCGTCAACAATATGCTGCGTGATTGTCAGCAGCTTTGACTTGTTTAGTGTGTGATTCAAGGTCCTTAGTTCTTGGGCGAACTTTCGAACCGTTTCCGTGAACGGTCTACCAGATGTTATGTAGTCAATCACACATTGAACACGGGACGCAGTCTGTCTTGCCCATCCAATTTTCTTGTTCAGTTGATGCAAGCGTCGTTTGGTCTTCTGATCCATCGTCGGTTTCAGCCTTCGATTTGAATCAGCCAAAGCTTTCGCAGCACCATAAACTGAGCAATTGATGGTCCAGAGGTCGGACTCTTGCGAGATATCTCCACGAAGGGAGGCATCCATTTCAGCCAGATCTTGGGGCTTAAGAGGAACTTGCATGTTGATGCTCCTCCTTGTACTGAAATTGCGATCGTCTTCCAGAAGGTGCCTGCTTTCTGCGGTTGGTCTTAATGTCGTTTTATCTGCGTCTGCAGCTTGTCCAAGCAGCCGTTGAGGAAGCGCTCCGCGTACATATCCGTTTTTCCGGAGGTATTCGGCTTGATTTCGCAAAGACTGATGCGAAATCTATTGAAGCTCTGGGTGTTTCTGGCACCACAGAGTATGCATACGCGCCATAAAGCCTCCGCGAACAGGGATAATACTGGCATCGTAGCAGTCTAGCACGTCATTCTTAAGTTGAACCGTCCACTGAATGTGGGCGTTTCGCCGGTTCGTCGTCGTCTTTCCATCTGAATTATTTTCAGCACCCCGAACTCTAGGATGATCGGTATTGTTTGCCGATCCATTGTCGGGTGCTCTGCGCGTTCGATCGTTGTGAACCGCATCTATAACATTTTGGTAGTTTGTTGGTTTCATTGTTGTTCCGACGAGCAGCTAGGGAAAGGGTTTGTCAATCCTTGTAGAGCCCCGCGTGCAAGGATAAGGCTGATACTCTGAGACGTCGCCCGGTATCCCAGAGTCACCGCTAAAGACACCTCACCCAGGTGCCATGCAGCTTTCGACACGGTTCTCAGACCTTCGCTTAGGGGTTATTCCTTCGGGACCATCCCTGGACAATTGTCCGGGACTGCTTATTAATTATTGTGACCATGGTCAGCAGAAACCCTTGGTACGGAGACCCTCTATCCGCAACCCGAGGACGCGTTCGGTGGCATTGTCATAAGTCCTTCGGTTCTATTCCAAAAGAATCGAAACCGAAACCGAATATATATATATATACATATATGAGATTGGAGAGAAGGTGATGGGTGGTCTAATTGTGACGGGGTAATTCGTACCCCGCACAAAATATCTAAAATCTTTCAAATTCAGAGTCAAAAATCATCTTACTGGGGTTATGAGTTTGGAATCACGAATCGAACCAACGGACTGTCTGCGAACAGTATTATACTAGCCGTGAATATAAGAGTCCACGGCTAGTATTGCAAAGAATTCTAGTTTTTTTGGTGAGCTTAAAAATCACATAAAACTTCAAGATTGTTAAAGTCATAATTAATTCGATAGTATTATTAGTAATTTGTATAAACTCACCTTGACTTTATATACAGTTACACATCACCTGTCAAACTAGGGAGGTTAGGTCATCCGACCAGAACCACAAATTGCTAGACCACGGGTTCCAAGTGCCTTCTTATATTTTATTTTATTTTATTTTCATTTCTCTTGTTTTCTGTGTTATTCCATATTCAACTCGGGTGGAAGGGTGGATCAACCACCCCCCACACAACAATAACAACAACTGTCAGATTGTACGGGGTTGGCTGCATCGAATGTCTGCTGTCATCAAGGACTAAGAAGAGGAGATTTTCCTGCCACATGCGTACTGGACGGGAATTCCATACGTGCAAGAGCACTCGGAAAATTAGGAGCAAGCGGCCATGGAGAAGTTGCGTGCTGACCTAAGGCAGCCCCACCCCTGGACCATCGACTAGCGGCAGACGATGAAGGCTTGCGTGGAAGTTAACGCAGGTGGACGGTGCGCCACCACGTAGCGGGGTTACGAACTTGGCGGTTGTCATTCTTCCTTCGCTCGTCCTCTCACTCTATAGTTCGACGCTCGTTCTCGGGTGGCGCTCCGACTCCTATGAGAGGGAGAACGGAGACGCCACTCTCGAAAATTGTCATTCGTGATTCTGATCTCAAAGGTTACACCTCGCTGTCCGATAACCATACGGATTTTGAACAAAAATTTATTGTGGAATACCAAGGAGATAATACACCACCATGAGTGGAATGAGAGGACGAGTCCGTGGAGGCAGGATTCTGCCAGGTGGGTTCCCATATTATTAATCTTTCCTGTATTGTTCTTGATAGTAGCTTCCAATTCATCCCGCGTTCAACGTCGTGTGTCGAGCCACTAGGCACACGCCGTTGAAATTTGTAAATTGCTGACCTCGGTCAAGGTCAGGACACTCAGTAGCGCCGGTGAAATTTTATTATATAAAATGTCGGGTATTTAACTTGTGTTTGGGTTTTGAGTGGGACGTATGTCCACTAGTCGAAATGTTAGCCATTGTTTGGTGAAGTGCAATAAACTATTAATTCCAGTTCAACTCATTTTAAGGGGGGGGGGGGCACTAGCCCACTCGTCTCAGAATAGGGAATTGATTGCAGTTTTATAAATTGAAATTCTCATAATTAATTATACAGTTTATTCAAGTTAGATGTTGCATTTCAATCTGTTTACCTCTCACTGCGCCATCCCCTTACTCCGCCACTCTACTGGAGTTATCGGGCACACAATGCGTCTTTGAAAAGATTACTCATTATTTTGGTATTTTGGTAGTTTTAATGTTAGGAAAAACTATCTGGCGCCCTTCAGGCATCTCTTGGACTCATTCTGAGTGCAAGTTTCAATTGAAAATATTAAAAATTAAAATAATCAGCAAATATACACTTATAATATATACATAATTATATATATATATATAGGTCATAGGTGTATTTTACCGCGGTTCTACTGGGGGCTACTGACATTCTCTTTTTAGATGGCAGTTGCTCTTAGTGGTACCCTGCGGTGGTTGTTTAACTTTTTTTTTAATTATATATATATATATATATATATCTATATATATATATATATATATATATATATATATGTGTGTGTGTATTTTTTATTCCGATGTCTCAAGTTAAAAAAATACACCCAGTATATTCTAAATCAAGAAGATGGTAATTCACACAATACGAAAAAGTATCCTGAGCATTAAAAAATAATAAAGAACCCTCTTTCACTTTCCATTCATAAAATGATATGCTACTGATATCTCTGTAGAGCGCAAGGTGAACATTTTATGAGATTTCTCCATGATTATTTTTCAGTTAACTTTTTACACATTATAAGCTTTGATGACGAATTTCAGGGAAACAAATTTTTAATGGATTTTAGGAATTAACGTTTTTTAAAATTTAGGAATTAATTTATCATTTATTCTAAATAATTTGTAGAAAATGTTATTTCCATATCTACGTCCTAGACGTAAATATTATATTGCTATTTTTGCAGTAGCATATGAAAAAGCGCAAAATGACGCAAAATTTTATCAAACTACAGACCTTGAGGGATAGAGCGGTGTGCTGCTTTTTTTGATATCAAGGAGAATGCCGGAAAATGGACAATGAACAGAAATAGCTTTATAGAGAAAAAAATTGTTTATAAATTCAGCGTGCAAAAAATATAATCAACTAAAATTTATAACTCTTTTTTGGCTTTTTTTAGGGTTTAGTAAACCTGGGCTGAAACCCTTATAGTTTCGGTCGGGTGTCCGTCCGTCGAACTTTTTTCCAGGGATGACATTTTTTTCCGCCAAATTTTTTTCAATAAAATTTTTTTTCACAAATTTTTCTCAAAAATTTTTCCACAAAATTAATAAATATTTCACATGAAATTTTGGGACAAATTTAAAGAAGTGCAAGATAAAATAGATGATCCAGCGGTTACTTCAGAAGAAGCAGCAGAAAATGAGTGAGAAAGGCTCAATTCTGAAAATCGTTTTTACGCGATTAGTGGACTTGCGAAAAAATATCTAAAAGGTCGTCCTACTAGTTCCACATCTTCCACCTCACACGCTGCATCTTCTTTTCACGCGCTATCTCATTTCTTTCTTCGTCGCGCTTCGAGCTTCCACGAACTCCACGATTCATTTAAGTAAATGTGTCATGATATCGCATCTATTCCAGATTTACATGAACTTCATTATTTGAAAGCTTGTCTAAAAGGGGAAGCAACGGAAGAGATCGTTTCGCTCGAAACGACAGACTGAAAACTCGAAAACTGAAAATGAAAACTATAAAGTAGCTTGGGAACTCATTAAAAAACATGTCATTGAAGAAAGTCATTTAAAATCCTCATTTGAGACCCATCGCGTTACCAAAGACTTTTCAACTCACAATCTTCTGGAGAATGTGCAGAAAGAAGTCAGGGCTTTAAAAGCACTTGTCAAAGCTGAAGATCGATGGGACACGCTTCTCGTTTTCATTGTCCAAGAAAAATTAAATAATTACACAAAAAAATGGGCAGAAACCATTGAAGATACAAAAGTTCCTCCTTTTGATGAGATTATTCCATTTCTCGAGCAACGCGCACTCATCAATTCATCTCACTTTGTTCCAAAACAGATTTCATTTCAAAAAAACGATTCAAGGAAAGTAAATTCAAAGTCCCATTCTGATTACAAACCATAGCAATCTTGCATGAAAACTTCATTTGATTCCCAAGGAAATACGACAAAACTGCATGTCCAATTTTTAATGAAAATCACATTCCATCTTCATGTTCTTCTTCCCAAAAGATGTCTCCACATGATAGCTATCTCGAGATAAAAAAGATGTCGCTCTGTTATGATTCTTCAAATGCTGTTACATCCCGAAATTTTACAAAAATTCGATGTAACGCCTAGTTAGGCGCAACCCACCTTACTTAACGACTGTCAGGCTAATTCCATCAACTACAAGCCATAGCGTTACCATAGCCATAGCGTTAGTGGAGAAACATGCGTATAGTCAGACAAGACGGTAGCCGAAAGTGTCCGACTAAACGCATTACACATAATTAAGTTAGTAATAGAAATCATATTCTTGAAAAGTCAAGAGTCGAGATGCACGACCGCTGTCCACGGTTGCTGACGATAGCATAAATCCTTCAACGTTTAATAGTATTTGTTACCCACTAGCATCGCTCACAAACATTGAGCAGAACTAGAAATAAGTAATATTATTAATAAGAACGTGCCGATTTCAAAAGTTAGAAACGTGCCGATTTCAAAAGTTGGAAACGTGCCGATTTCAAAAAGTTCGAACGCCTTATCCCTACCATGGAGAAACCATCATATATAAACCCCAGATACATCCTTGTCAATTGTCTTTATTGTTCAAGCAGTCGTACTGTCCACATCATTTACGAACCACCTTGACTAAGTCGCGCACTTTTACCTCACCGCGAAATATTCCTTAGCGAAGAACCGCCTTGATTAAAACGTGCACTTTTACCTCACCGCGAAATAGTAACGTGGAGTCCATTTCTGAAAATAAAGTCCCTTCGGCTTTCGGTCGTCGTACTAATTGACCTCGAAGTTATTCGTGAAAGTCAATTAAAACAAACACCCGGTAGAATTCCATCGATATTCTGCAACGGATCGGGGATGCAATCGATAAATCAATCTTCTTTCGCCCTTTCGGATTGAAAGGTAATGTAAGTTTTACTCTTTAATCACATTGTAATTCATTCCTATTTTTCTGTTATAATAAATAATTATCTTATCAAACCACTGTCATTCTGAATTATCGCAATCCCCTTGGATTGATAAAGTGGAAACGAACCCCACAATAAAAATAAATAGTCAGGCCTTACCAACCTGACATAATCAGCCCTTGTAACCTCCCTCATCCTAACCTTTTCCTACCTACCTTCGCCTTTGCTCGGGACGTAACAATGCTAATCATCGTACCATCGATTGTCGAACGAATACGTGCAAAAAAATGTCAAGAAAGACATCACGTTCTTCTGCATTTTGACAGGCGAATTTCAGAAAATTCAATTTGTTCTAATTCTGACTATTCAACAACAGATTTTAAGCTGCCACATTCAAGTTTCATCTCAGGTCATTTTAGGCACCGAGATTGTTGATGTACTAGACATAAAGGAGTTTTCAACCTTGACGGGTTCTTTCAGATTCTTACTCGCAATGCCACTAAATCACTGAGAAATTCGCTACAGCCCTAGGACATCAAAAAAATTGAGTAGATGTTCAACTCGAAGGTTTGCAAATCTTTGTTCCAAGGTCAATTACAGTACCGTCGCTGAAATAAAATCGAGGTACACAGACGCTGAAACAAATCTATCGCGTTTGATTTTTAAAGAAATTGCAGACAAAGTGCCGTGTTTGCCCCTCAGTAAAAAATTATTTCCAATCACCGAAGGTGTAAAATAAGCTGATCCTGAGTTTTGTAAACCAGCTGACATCGATCTTTTGATAGAAGCTGAGTTCTTTTATGAACTTTTGCGTTCAGGTCAACTTCGTGTTAAAGGGCTACCAGAGGTTTACCAGGAGACTCTTCTCGGTTGCATAATCGCTGTTCGAATTTCTAGGCCTCACGTTCCAAAATCGACACCTCAAATCGCGTGTAATCTTAATTCCAGGAGCTGCCTATTCTCTGAGAATTAGAGACAGACTCCACCTAAGAAGCCAGGTCAAGTGAGGAATTAGCTTGCGAAGAACATTTTCAGAGAAATATTCAAAGAACCCAACCAGGTCGTTAGTGCGTAACTCTGCCTTTCAAGGAAAAAATAATTCCATCGGTGATTTCAAAAATATAGCCTTTCAATGGTTTGACAGCAGCAGAAGAAAATTCTAAAAAGATCGCTTTCTTAAAGGAAAATACACGGAATGTATTTAAGGATACCTTACAGTGTCACGCATGACTCCAGTTTCAAATTACGAACCTCTTGATCGCGGCTTCTGCCTCCCACATCACGCAGTAGTAAAAACTTCGAGGATTACTAAGAAATTTAGAGTCGTATTCGACGGCTCTGCAAAGTCAGCTTCCGGTACTGCATTGAATGATTCATTAATGATCAATCCAATTATTCAGGAAGATCTTTCTTTAATAAGCACACGATTTCGATGTTTTTACTACTCTCTTACTGCCGACATCGAGCAGATGTAAAGGCAAATACGAGTATCAAATAAAGATAGTCTTTTTCAACAGATTTTGTGGCGTAACTCTTCTCAAGAACCAGTACAAATTTATCGTTTGAATACTGTAACTTTTGGAACGTGACTCTTTCCCACTTGAGTCCACAATTTCAAAACGAGATTTTTATGTGGACAACCTCCTCACCGGTGCACAAAAATTTCAAGTTGCAAAAAACCTTCGAGATGATTTAATTAATCTTCTTCAGAGAGGCGGTTTCAATCTCTGAAAATGGAGATCAAATAATCCTGAATTTAAAAAAAAACTTCTCCACTGAAAACGCAAAGTTTTTTATGTCTTTAGATCCTGATGAGACCGTGAAGGCTTTAGAACTTCATTGGGATGCTGCAAATGATTTAAATTTTCAAACAGTAAATTTACTTGATTTCGGGGAGCCTGCCAAAAAGCGCTCTGTTCTACCTGCAATTTAAAAACTCTTTAAACCTCTGCGTTTATTGTTTCCAGTCGTTGCTTCAGCCAAAATTTCGATCCAAACATTTTCGAAAGGTCTGCTCTCACGGGATACTCCTGTACCTCGAAAAATTCAAAGTTTTTGGATGAATTATAAACAGCGATTGCAGCTTCTCGATGATGTCAAATTCCATCGTTTCATTCTATCTTCAGATCCAGTCAAAATTCTTCTTCTTCCTCATTCTTAATGTGTCCCCTAAGGGTTTACATAGCTTCCGTTTCTTACAAGACCATCTACAAACTTTATATTATCTTATCCTTACTATTTACAAATATTTACAACTATTTACATCAACTCTTAAATCTAGCTCCTTACTTCTATCTTAATAGCGCAATTTTACTATCGGAAGAGTGAGCGAGCGATCGGAAGTGAGAAAGCGAGAGAGCGAGTAAGAGAGAGCACTTCCGCATCTTAATCTACTTACACTATTACAGAATGTCTACGTGTAACTACTTACAGATCTTTACGCTTCTAATCTATGCGAGTTCCGTTTCCTTTTTCCTTCACTTGCACTTCTCTTCTATCTCATTCTCATTTTATCATTTTTCCACATACATTCTTTCATTCTTTTTAATTCGCCTCTCTAGCTCCCTCCAACTCCTTCATCCACTCCTCACCCATTCCATCTTCCCCTAGAATCTTTACCACATTCTCTTGCCAGCTTCCTTTATCTTCCATACCTCTCCTACATCCTTCCCATACATGCTCCCATGTTTCCTCCTCCCATTCACATATTCTGCACTTTCTGTTCCCTTTCTTTTCCCAGTACATCCCCTCCTCCAACATTTTTCCCAATCTAAATCTTGCTATTCTGGTCCATCTTATCTCACCACATCCCTTTTCTAAATACTTTGGTACTCCTTATTTTTTTATCATCTTATACCATTTATTATATTTTGATTCCTCAGTCATTCCCCATCTTTCCATTACTTGTCTTTCCCTGTCCCTTCTCTCCAATTCTTCATACTGTCGAAATTCAATCACATGGATTCTGTGATGCCAGCGAAAAGGCATACAGGGCGTGTCTCTACTTGAGATCCACTGATAAGCAAGGCAGGCATGACTGTGCTTTAATTCGTGCCAAATCTTGTGTCGCTGCTATAAAAGCGACCATCTACTTCCTTCTACGACTCAAATTGTGTGCGGCAACCCTTCGTGTCAAATTATACAATGCCACAATTCAATCTTTTCCATTTCAAATCCACAAGGTTCAGTTTTGGTCAGATGTAACCATTGTTCTCAACTGGATTGATACGCCTTCCTATACCCTGACCAGGGGTGGTCCTCAAGGAATAACTTCCAAGCCAAGGCGTTAACAACCGTGCTGAAGGCTGAATTGCACCAAGGTTTGGGGTTCCAAACGGAGTCTCTAGGATACCATATCGCCTCCTAGAGTATGGAGATCTTACCCCCGCATGCGGGGCTCTGCGGGGGCGGATCGATCTTTCCCTAGCTATCCATGGGAACAATATCGAGCCGAATCGAAAATCAATATTTGAAAGTAGTCGCGTTGAGGAGTTGGAGCGTGACAGAAATAGGTCTATGGAGGACTATGAGCTGTCCTTTATTCATGAGAAGAGCTTGTGCGAGGAGGTGTTTGGCGGAGAACTGGACGTGACGGAAGAGGAGGACACCAGTCTCAAAAGTGAGGTGAGATGCCATAAAATTGGATTTAAGAAGACGATGGAGAGAGGGTTCAAACTGATGCTGAAGATGAAGAACATCCTGCAGAAAACGGAGGATTTTGGTGCTACTAAATGGAACATGCTCAAGCCAATTGCAACGGGGCTAGATGATGCGAAAAGAAGATAGCCTCCGAGGGAACTCAGGTGGAGGCAGACCCTACTGTGAGTTCACAGGAGATGGCAGCCCAGACACGATCGGCCAAAAAACTGAGGACCCGAATCAATGGAGTGGGCACATCCGCGAAGCAGAAAGGAGAGCATAGAGCGAAATCAGTCTCCGCACAGAGGAAGAAAAAGGAGGCCCCGAGACGCGCTCGATCGGAAGCGGTGCTGGTGAAACCGGCTCAGGGGCAGAGCTACGCGCAGGTCCTCAAGGACCTGAAATGCAGAATTAAGCCCGAAACCCTTGGTGTGAAAATCGAGGGTGTGAGGCAGACAAGGAGTGGCGACGTCCTCATTGTGGTGCGAAGCGAGTTAGAGGACAGGAACAAACTGCCTTCTGCCATGAAGGAAGTAGTCGGAGAAGCCGGAAACATGCGTGAGCTCGTCCCCCGCACCGAAGTAGAGATCCTTAATCTGGACGAAACGACGGAAGAAGGGGAGATTAATGACGCCCTGAAGAAACACATCAGAGAGAACAAGCTGAGAGGCGGCAGAGTCTGCATGACGAAAAAGGCCTACAGAGGAACTCTGAAGGCTTTTGTGGAGATGAGTGAGGAGTTGACCGCAAGACTAACTAGAACAGAGCACCTGAAGGTGGGGTGGGTATCTTGTAGGGTCCGAAAAAAGACGGTGTCCACGAGGTGTTATCGCTGCCATGGCTACGGCCATCTGGCAGCGAAATGCGAAGGTCCAGATCGGACAAAATGTTGCTGGAGATGCGGCAAAGAGGCAAAGAGGGGCACAGAACTGTGCAACGCAACAGAAGACCACAATGCTATCTCTGCGCTGGAAAAGAGGGAGTACCCCGGACAGACCATCTTCCGGGGACCATGAGATGCTTGGCATTCAGAGAGGCAGCCTCGGTGAAGAAGCCTCTTGGACGTATAATCTAACATCGTAGCTGGACAGGTCATATAATTAGCCCAGTTTACCAGGAGAAGACCAAGCTGGCACAAAGGATGAAGGCCGAGGCACGGCCAAAGAACGGCATCTCATGAAGTAATGCGAGCGTGGTTCCGTGAGGAATCATGCCAAGGAGAAAGGGTGGTGGTTTTTAGTGGATCCCTTGGTGGCATTATTATAATGTCAAATATGATTTTGTACAGTGTATAATTATACGCAATGTATAATTGAATATTGTATATGTTGGGATCATTGTAGTGACGCGGCTAAGATCCCCACACTACCGAGAAGGGCGGACCCTTCTCGGTGCGTTCTTGCAAGTTTTCCACCTTCCCTCGTAAAAAAATACCCTGAAAACCTTTGTTGCAAACAGAGTTGCTAAAATTCAAGTAGTAACTCAAGACTGGCGATATTGACATACCCTTGAGAACACTGCTGATGTTATTTCAAGTGGTTAAAGCCCTCAAGAGTTCTTAGAAAATACTCTTTGGACACTGGGCTCTCAATGGCTAAGTCTAGATTCTTATACCTGGCCTCAATCGTCTTTCTACAAACATGAAGTTCCTGAAGCCAAGGCTCCTTCAACTCTTCCACTTCTAATTACTCTAAAAGAAAACCAAAAGGAGAACGGAATTCTTAAAAAATTCATCAATCTAAAAAAGCTGACAGCTGTTTTAGCCAACTGTCTCAGATCTATTCCTAACACAAAAAATCGAAGACAAATCTCTTAAAAGAATTGGGTAGCTTTCTAAAAACGAACATAATCGCGCTTTTCAAAAAGAAATTCAAATGACATAAACAGAAGCCTTTCCAAAGGAACTTCACTCGCTGTCGCATCAACTTCCGTTAAATTCGAAAAGCAGTTTGAAAATTTATAATTCGTATCGAAAATTTAACAGCTTGTTTAAAAATTCATCTTTTAGATTGAAAATTTAACCATTTTTTTGGAAATTCATTGTTGAAAATTGTTGAAGTTTTTGTATTTGGCGCCTTACTCGCTTGACTCTGTCTGGGTGGGAGGTGCTGCTGTTTAGCGCGCCTCGGTCTACCGTGTCTCCTCACTCTGTGTACGGCCTTAGCCCAGTGTGAGACCACGAGTGTTATCAATCATAGCTACGAATAAAGTGCATTTATAAAGTTCATCTGAAGTCTGATTCTTTATCATAATAATACCAAAAGGTTATGGGACCCAGCAGCATGCTTCCACTGCGCACGGATTGTTAGTACCATCAGAAAGGGCGTTTTCTCTAGTGAGGCAAGAACGACGAGGTTTTTCTTTTCGTTAAACGAGGCTTTTTCTGCCGGCAGACGACGGATTACGACCGGGTAAGTAGATGTTTTCCTTCTCTAAAGATTTTATAAGTGAAGTGTGCGTGATTATGGGCTTTGCATCATAAGCACGACGGTCTTCGAGGGTGAAAACTAAAAAGACGAATTGTAGGGCGTCCCTCTGACCGTAATGGCGGACGGAGCCGTTCGAGCGATCGGTGTTCGGGGGTGGGGCGGAACACAGTGGAAGACTCCATGTTGAATTTTTGAATGTTAGTTCTGAAAATGACTAAAATAGTCGTAAATTTGATAATGACCCTACTAATATGAATTGTAATCTGTACGACGGGCCCAAAACTTTCACTTTTATTCTTCCGGGAAATTTGAACGATAATATGCCTCAAGGTTAACGAATGTATATAGAAACTATTAAATTCTTTTAATATTCACGATTAACGTGTGTACCCTTTTTTTATATTTTTATTTCCTCTTATTGACAATGGTTATGATTGTATTACACGACTGTTTCTATAGTTATTGCTCCGTTTTCGGAATCTGATTCTTTCGAATTCCTTAAGCAAAAGGAAGTTTTGGACTGGTTCCTGTAATATAGTCTTACATATATGCTAAAGTGCTATGTAAAAGTAAGGGGAGTAGTACTAAATAAATACACGAATACATGTACGATTTTAGATTTTGAGAATCACAAAAAAAAACGAGATGTCTACGACGGTCGGAAGGATAGTGGAGAGGTACAGACGTGCACTACTTGTCGAGTCACATAACGTGATTACGGTGCAGGTATGCCTCCTTAACGAATCTTTGGCAATCTCGTTTTCAACTGGCGAGAAAATCGTCTTAAGTATGTATTCTCTTGTAATTTCTTCCTAAATATCAGCTGTAATGACGGTGACGATTGTGTGACGACGGTTCAGTTCTACGCAATGCATTGCTTTAAATTGAAATTCAAAGATATCTAGAGTGATTTAATCACTATCGACGTAGTTAAAATTAATGTCACGTAATCTTGCGAATATTTCAAACAAAGGACTAAGACGACAGGATAATCGAAAACGATAGTCTGTTCAAGTCTGTTTGTTTTATAGATACGTTAATTTCTCCTGTCTGGGTTGTTTGGAAAGCAGGAAATTGTGTTCATTTCCGAAATCCAAAACAACTAAGCTTGTTTCTGTGGCACACGATAGTAACGGGTGTCAAGGGACAAGCTGCTTAAGACAGTTTTGATTTGTGTTCGGTCTTAACTGCTCTAAAGTAAACTCGGAATTTAAATATAGTAGTCGCAACACAGTCTTTACAACGACAGCACTATTAAACGACGATTAAAACCACCTTTAATTCACGACGACTTAATAATTTCTAGCCAAAGACACTCTAAAGGAAGAATGGGAAGAGGCTAGGGCTGAACTCCTGAATGCCCAAAAACCAGACGGAGGCGACAAAGATAAAGCCTAAACAATCGAAAACCCGGGAAAAATGTCCGAATCGAAATCCCAAGAGATGGATATTTCGGAGAGCGACGAAGAACGACTGTTAGACGACCAGAATGACGAATCTATTAAGGAGAGTAACGAGGGTAAGCTTTATCTAATTCCAACGATAAGTAACTACTATACGACAAACGACTGATTAAAAACGACTGATTGACAAACGACTGACTAAAAACGACTGAGTGCAAACGACTGACTAAAAACGACAGATTACAACAAACGACCGATAATTACGACAAACGACTGTTATATGCCATTAAGGACATGTTTCTCGGCACAGGTGCGTCACTAAAAATGCAAGGAGAGCTCGGATCGGACTCTGACGACAGTGCTGCCCATGAGGAAGCAGCTGCTAGCTCAGAGACGAATGGCAACAAAGTACAAAACAGCAACGACGGTGAAGTTCTGTCACCTAACGACAGGAAAGACGAACGGCAGACTGGACAAAACGACGATACAAAAGCTGCAAGAAAACCTAAAAATGTGGTTAAAGATGCGTGAGGCTGATCAGGAGTAGGTGAAGAAACCTACCATAAGATTTAATATTCCCCTTTTCTCAAATAGAAGCCTAACGAATAGATCGAAAAATTTAAACACGAGAGTACCCTTGAATATAAACGATAAGTATGACACGATTGATAACGACAGTTCAAATAAAATGACCGTAAACGACTGTACAAATAAAAACAAGCCCCATAATTCACAGATAAACATTGACCAGTTAAAATCAAATACGGGGCAAAGAGACTCCCATGAGTTTACTAAACACTTGACAGACGCAATTAAAATACAATTTATGAGTAAAGATAGCAGTATTAAACACGATTACAAATTAACCCTCCAAACCAAGTTTGAACATTTGTATGAATTCTTAACTTCAGAATTACGAATCAATGACTTGTTATACATGTTTTGGACACGACAGTTACCCCACCGGAAGGCGTAGATCACAAAATAAAAGAAAAACATAATCTCAAAGTTCGAGACATAATAATAAATCGAGTAAACAAAATTTATAACACTAAAATTGTACACTTACAAGATCCGGTTGGAATTCTGAATAAACTAAGGAAATTTAAACGATGTGAAGTAAATATAACGAGCGTTAGTGTTAGAAAACAATTATCTCAATACAATACAACACAAATCGAGAGACAGCAATGCAATTTCTAGAACGTTTTGAAGAAATTGTACATAATTACGAAATAATTTTAGGATCCACCCGTTTGACTGACGACGAAAAACGAGACGCTTTATACAACGCGATTATGATTCAGTTACCGGAAATTCAATCAATTGAATTTATGACCAAAAATCAAACCGGTAAAGGGTTAACATATGAGATGCTGAAAATGTTTATTCTCCAGGCTGAGGCTAATAAGGTCCAAGCCAGCTCCAGTCCACATCCCATCACCAAGACTGGCCCCATTGCGACAGCATCCTACACAAGCTCGAATCAACGAGCGGGCTGGATTAACGAGAGGTGCTACGAATGTGACGACATAGGCCACATAAAAAACGAATGCCCCAGGACGGGACAAGGCCTGAGAAAATGCTACGAGTGTCAGCAATTCACGTCCCATATTGCGGCAGCCTGTCCCAAACGACTGTCCAGGCGGGGAAAAGGAGCCAATAAAGGTAAACGCTACAAACAAAACGAGACGAACGACGGTTACCTACACAATAAAAAAAAAATTAAGAGGAAAAGGAACAATCCGAACAGAGGTTTTCCTAAACGAACAAGTTATGACAACAAATGACCTTTAAATAAACAAAACGACTGTAACAATTATGAAAAGAACAATAATAATAAGAAAAACAATCCTGATCAGCCCCGCACGGAAACAAGAAATTCTTCAAAAATTCATTTTGCGCATTGTCAAGGAATAACGAATAAAGGTATGCGTAATGTTGATGATACAATTTCTGCGTCCTGTTTAAATAGCTCATTCAACGAAAGTAGAGAGTCTTTTCCATCCACTAGTTGTCACCACGATTCCATAGATAATATTAACCAGCACGATAATCAAAACAACAAGTATGTAACATTTATTGTGGATTCAGGTGCTACAGAGCACCTTAGTAATTCAAGGGGGATATTCAGCTCGTTTAACAAAAAGGCCCAAGGTATCATCAAATGCGCTAACAAGGATAGTAAGGCCGATTTGAGGACGGAAGGAAAAGGGGCAGTTAGAGTCTTGTCAAATTCAAATAATATAAACCCCATTACCCTTGACAATACGATATGCGCCAAGTCTCTATCCGAAAACTTGCTATCTTTAAGACGATTTGCGGACAAAAGGCTATCTATCCACCTTGACAACAAGGGCGTGGACATCTTCAACCCTAAAACTAATTAATCCCTAGCGTTTTTTATCTACGACAGTCCTTACTGGGTAATTGAATTCAAATTTAACAAAAATAATTCACAGGAGCAAACCAACACATTGCAAGCAATCGCTTTAGAATCTAAGACGGTAGAACGACACGTAGATAATAATGTAGATGCGGAGGTAGTAGAATGCACAGAAATGACAGTTGAAGAAAAGAATAAGGCGGTAGATGCTACTAATGAAGAAAGTATTTCCAAAACAATCGTCAGTGAAATTCCTAAAGAAAAAGAACAAAATAACGAGCTTTTATTTTCAGATTTTGATACCCTTATAACACACCGAAAAATAACAAACTTAGACGAACTACCCGCAGTTGATTTGACCAATAACGGCAACAACTTAACTTATCTGAACAATAACAGCATAGACACAAATAAAGCCATGCTCTGGCATGTTCGCATGGGTCACGCGTCGATCGAATATTTGCGCAAATTAAAAATTCTGTGGAAGGATAATAAGGATCTTCTATCCACAATTTCTGACGATAGTATACTTGACTGTGAAATTTGTGCAATAACCAAGTTATCAAAATTACCCTTCCGAAGTGGAAGAACGAGAGCCCAACATATACAAATACATTTCTGTTTTTATTGACGATTTTTCACGAAGGTATTGAACGACAGTCGGTTTGTCTAGATACTCCACAACATAACGGGGTGTCTGAAAGGTTGAACCAAACCTTGCAGAAAAAGATACGATCAGTTCTATTCGATTCCAACCTACCATCCAATATGTGGGACCTGGCTCTGGAAGCTGTTGTCTATGTATACAACCGCACGGCACATAAATCAAATGACTTTGAAGCGCCTCTTGACAAGTTCTCCCCAAACTATCATTATGATGTAAATTAGATCAAAAGGTTCGGTTGCCCAGCCTATTGGGCGATAACGAGAAAGCCAGACTCGAAGTTTTCGGCACGAGCGGTTCGCGGAATCCTAGTGGGTTATACTTGTTCCGGATACGTGTTTCTAAATCCTGAATCTGGTAAATTGTTTGAGTCAAGAAATGTTAGGTTCAACGAAAAAGTTCTCTATGGAGATAAGTTCAGGGAGGATTCAATTAGAAATTGGCTCCTTCCTGAATTGACTCAATCGACAAACGACGTGTTTATTATACAAGAAGAAAACGAAAAATTCACTAAAGACGACGGTATAAATTCAGGAACGGAGGGAGAACAGACAAAGAAACGAGGAAGAACTGGTAAACGACCATTAGAAACGGAGGGAGAGAGTTCTAAAAAGAAACAGGAGACAGTACAAATTACAGGACGAGAACCCTATAACACTAGAATTCGAAAAATCACTGACACGAGCTTTGTTAAATTCTCTGACGCAACAACAGTCTCCGACAAGTACGAAATCCCGACAATAGAAGAAGAATTTACGAATACAACAGACACTACAAACGATGAAACTCTATACTTTTTACACGCGACATTAAACAACGATACTCAAAACTTTAAACAAGCCGTAGAATCCCAAGAAAAACAGGAGTGGCTTAAGGCCATTGACGAAGAGTTTAAATCATTAGAAAAGAATAAGGTATGGACAACAGTAGATCGACCTAAATTAGGGAAAGACGGTAAAAGACCAAACATAATAAACTCACGGTGGGTCTTCAAGCGGAAAAACGATGATTCCGGTCAAATAAAATACAAAGCCAGACTAGTTATTCGAGGCTTTAAAGATTCAAACTCATACGACCTAAAAGAAACCTATGCTCCAGTTTCAAGATCAACCTCAATACGAACGTTATTCGCGATAATTAACATTTAAAGATTATGAAGTATGTCAACTAGACGTAAAGACTTCTTTTCTAAACGGAACGCTAAAAGACGATGTTTTCATGGAGA
The DNA here is from genome assembly GCA_932178445.1 of Andricus quercusramuli. Taxonomy (NCBI): domain Eukaryota; kingdom Metazoa; phylum Arthropoda; class Insecta; order Hymenoptera; family Cynipidae; genus Andricus; species Andricus quercusramuli. The sequence goes on from CAKNXH010060215.1 coordinate 57,689, forward strand.
TTCCTGATGAAACGAACATTCCTGAGAGACTACGGCGGTTCAAAGTATGCAAACTAAACAAAGCAATTTACGGCTTACGAATCAGTCCCAAACGATGAAACAAGAAATTTACCGAAGTAGCTAATTCCGTAGGACTTGTTAACGACGACTATGATCCCTGTCTTTTTCTTAATAACTCAGGGAAGTCGAAAGTAATTCTATTAATTTATGCAGACGATATTCTTTTAGCTAGTAACAACAGTCAAAAACTAACAGAAGTCAAATCAAAACTCATGACAGCCTTCGAAATGTCAGACCTAGGAGAACCAAAAAATTACTTAGGTATGAACATACGCAGAAACAGAGAGACGAGAGTTATGACAATAACTCAGGAAGATTATGTAGATAAAATCCTGACAAAATTTGGCTTTAACGACGAGTTCCCACAGTACACCCCCATGATTACTCGACAGGTTGCCAACCACGAACTACGACAGAGAGAAAATGACGACAGTGATTTACAAGACAAGGAAAGTCTTGATTTCCCCTACAGAGAGGCAGTTGGTAGTTTGCTATACTTGGCTGGTTCGACTCGACCTGATATTGCTTATACAGTAAACGTGCTGAGTAGACATCAGTTAAATCCTACCAAAAACGAGTGGAACATGGTTAGACGAGTATTCAGGTATTTGAAGGGCTCGAAAAATATAGGCTTAAAATATTTAGGACGAATATGTAGCTCTTTCTACTTGCGAGGCCGAATACGTAGCCATGAGTCAGGCTTGTCAAGAAATAGTGACAACAAAGCCGCAACAATTTGTGCGGAGACTAGTGGTGGAAATCGACTCAGACATATGACGGGTGTGCATTTAGATTATGCAAAAGAATGCGTTAAATACGACAGGGTAATTCTCAATTGGGTACCTTCAAAGAGCCAACTGGCTGACATAATGACTAATCCTCTTTGCTTTGAAACCCATAGTAGATTATGTAACAATATTCTAAATCATGACTGTTAAATACAGTCATGTATTTAAGTAACGACTGAGTGACCTTGACGAAAGTGATCAAGTTTTCTTCTTATATATACGACAGTTAACAGATTGATCATAATTAGCTAACTGAAATTTTATTTTACAGGAGATGAATGTTGACACGACAGGCAGAGAATGGACGACGACAGGTGCGAAACGACAGTTGAAACTCAGGAGCATTGCGATTAGTACCTACACGTTAAGATGTATCTACCTCATTCTAATAATTTAGCTTATATTTATGTTCGACGTAAAATTATTGATTTGTTTAAGAAGAGTCAACCTCGGGAGGGAGTGTTGGAGTTTTTGTATTTGGCGCCTTACTCGCTTGACTCTGTCTGGGTGGGAGGTGCTGCTGTTTAGCGCGCCTCGGTCTACCGTGTCTCCCACTCTGTGTACAGCCTTAGCCCAGTGTGTGACCACGAGTTTTATCAGTGATTGCTACGAATAAATTGCCTTTTATAATGTTTATCTGGATTCTGATTCTTTATCATAATAATACCAAAAAAAATGTACCTGTTTGGTTAAAAATTCTTTTTTTTTTTTGTCGAAAATCTAAACATATTTTCTTTCCAATTCGTTGTTTGTGGGTAGCAAATAAATTTTGAAGGTTAAAATTTAATCTTTTTGATTGAAAATTTAACTATTTTTTTCAAATTTGTTTTTTTTTTGTTTGAGAATTTAACTAATCTATTAGCTGTTTTATTTGTTCAAGATTGATTTAAATTATTAGTTTTTGTCGTGATTATAATTAATTGAAATATGTATTCTTAAATTCGTGTTTTTGTCATAGAAAATTAATTTTAAGGGTTAAATTTTGATATTTTTCATTGAAGATATTTTTAATCCCTTCAACACTTCTGAAATTCCTAAATATCATTTTAACTGACGCAAATTTTTCTTAAAAATTTGAAAAATCTTCAAAAATTAAAAAAATTCACTAAATATATTCTAGATTTTTTCGGAATTTTTAGAAATCTTTCGAAATGTTTTAAAATCTTTTCAAATTTTTGTAAATTTTCTCCAAAAATTAATTTTTAAAAACAACAAATCCTCGAAAATTTTTATATGAATCTGAAGAATATTTTTTCAAAGAAACCTTTCAAAATTCTTTAAAAGTTTCTAAATTTGTTGTTCGAAAACCTGACTGATTGCATTATGTGTAAATATTACTTCAAGTGGATGCTTTTAAATTGTTCTCAGCTGAGATTTCAAAACATTGTTGAAAAAAATATGGATTTTTTAAGATTTTTGAAGAAAATGCTTTTTACGAATTTTGAAAGATTTGAAGAGGATAAGAAAATTTTCTCAGGTTTCTCAAAAAAATTTACAACGATTTACCAAATAATGATTTGAAGATAATATTTAAAAATATTTCAATATAATAACATTTTTGAAACACCCACCTCTAAAGTTGACGTTTGCATGCATGTAGATGCTGCCTAAAGTACCTTATTTGAGCCGACTGTGCGTGAAACAATTTTCGCGCATGCGCAGTTTGAAGATGGCTTACTTTAGACACTGGTGAAAAAGCTGCCCATGCGCACATTCGAGATGAGGTACTTTAGACACTGGCAAAGGTAACTTTAAACACTGGTGTTGGTATCTTCTTGAAATAATTTTACATTCAACTTGAACAAATGTTTTGATGACTGAAGTTTTGTTTTTAGGGTTTCGTAGCCCCCCCCCCCTACCTCGGGGGCCAAAAAGCATAAACGCCAACATTTTTTTTCAATAAATTTTTTCCAAAAAATTTTTCTCAAAAATTTTGTTGTCGACAATTTCTTTTCTCAAAATTTGTTTTTTCACCAAATTTTTTTGCACAAAATTTTTTTTAGAACATTTTTTTTCGAACATTTTTTCTTCAAACATTTTTTTTCAAAATTTTTTTCAAACATTAAAAATTTTGTTTTTAATTTCTTTACTCCACTCTATGCTTTATGAAATTAGTATTTTTCGTTACCACCTCCTAACAACTTTTTCGGACGGGCGCTGCAAAAAAAAGCGTGTGATACACGTACGCCTAGGTGATTAGTAACTCGTGTGATTGCATCATTCGCCTGCGGTTCGAAGGACTCGTCTATGTTTTCGCACTCGCTTCGCTCGTGCGCTAACCATCGACTCATGCTTCGAGCCTCCGGCTTACGCTGCAAAATTCACACTCGCACACAATCACCTATTTTACGCACTTGTATCACAAATAACTATTTCTCACGGTTCCTGGGAAATTTAAAATAATTTTACATTTTAAAAAATTAGTTTTAAGCGAATATTCAAAAACATTCGAATACATTTTAAAAACTTTAAAGAAATTGTCAAAAAAGATCCTGGAAGATTTTAAGGCAATTTTTAAAATTTCCCACAATTCAAAAAAAAAATCGAATGCATTTTAAAACTAATTTTGAAACTTAAACAAATAATTTTATTATTGAGAAGAAAAAAAAATGTACATTTTTGAAGATTTTGAAATAAAATTTTAGATTCTTCTTAAGGATTTTGGAAGGTTTCAAGAGAATAACATTTTTTTCATAAGATTTCGTGGAAAGTTTTAAATGTTTTTTCTGTTCAAAATTAACAAAGTGGCGGCGGTTTTTCTTGAAATATTAAAAGTCGATTATCGCAAAAAAAAACCCACACTTATATTTTTTAGTAATTTTTTGCTGAATTTGTACTATTATGCGGAAAATACCTTGTGAGTTTTATGCGGGCTTAATAACTTTTGTGACCAGCAGAATTTTTTTTCATTATATCTAATTTCTGCATTTTTGTTGCAAACAACAACAGATACGATTATTATATATTTATAATATCTTGTCCGATTTCCTAGATTCCCACTACTATTTTTTAATCTCATTCAGTGTTTTTTTAAATCTTGATTTTTCGATTTTACGAGGTAAAAATTGGAAATTAGATAAGGTATGAGATTAGATTGATGATATAAGATAAGGTATATTAGATAAGGTATGATTTGAATGAACTAGAGATAGTTGTTCCGTCTGAAAAAATCGTATTGTTTATATCAGTCCATGATTAAAACAGGTGAAAATCGAAATTTCCGGATAGGGAATTTTAATTCTAGAAGTTTATTTCTATAAGAGAAACTTATAACTGTAAATGATTCTTTATTGATAAAGGCAACAATATTTCATTCCTAAGATTTTGAACAAATGTTTTGTACTTGAAAAAGGATGAAGGAAAATTAAATTATTTCTTTTAATTAATTTAAAATTCAATAAATTGTCTTATGATTTGTCGGAAAATTTCACTGCCCTGCAAATTTTTAATTTTTTTGATGTGAATAAGATGACACCTACTGTTTCCGGATGGATTTTTTCAAGTTGAACACGAATCTGGGTTTATAAACTTCCCATCACGTCACGTTCTTGAGAAAATAGGGGTTGAAACCTCTAAAAGTGGCGTTTTTAGCCATTTTGCTTCCTCATAGAGGAAACTTTGTAATGGTAACATATTCCAAAATTTTTAAATTCATTAAATTAAACCCTCCCTAATTTAAAATTGTCTAATACAATGTCCTAAGCAATTGTCCGGATGTGTGTGTGTGTGTGTGTCACGCTTTTTTGTGAACACGATAACTAGAAAACGGTTTCAGATAATTCGATGAAATTTGGAGGGCTTATCATTGCATTTTTTTCAGCACTTAATAATATTTTAAAAATCGGTTTTTTATAGTAAAACTTTTTTCATTAGCATAATTCAAAGTTGATGCTGGTATATAAAAGATTCCTTGGTTCGAGACTAATCGATTGTCCTATAATATCAAAAAATTTTATAGAAGGGTAGGGAAGTTATGGTAATTTTTATATTTTGAAAATCGGTTTTTTATAGTAAAACTTTTTTCATTAGCATAATTCAAAGTTGATCCAAAAATATAAAAGATTCCTTGGTTCAGGAAGAATCGATTGACCTATAATATCAATACATTTTATTGAAGAGTAGGGAAGTTATGGTAATTTATATATTTTGAAAATCGATTTTTTATAGTAAAACTTTTTTCATTAACATAACTCAAAGTTGATGCAAGAACAGAAAAGATGTGTTGATTCGAGATGAATCGATTGACCTATAATAATAATACATTTTATTGAAGGGTAAGGAAACAATGGTAATGCATAATATTTAAAAATACGGTTTTTTATAGTAATACTTTTTTCTTCAACATAATTCAAAGTTGATTTTATTAGAGAGTAGGGAAGTTATAGTAATTTATATATTTTCAAAATGGCTTTTGTAGTAAAAGTTTTCTTATTCTCATAATTTAAAGTTGATATGATAACAGAAAAGCTGTGTTGATTCAAGACGAATCGATTGAACTATAACATTGATACATTTTACTGAAGAGTAAGGATGCGATGGTAATGCATAGTATTTGAAAGCACGGTTTTTTTAGTGAAGCTTTTTTCTTCAATTTAATCCAAATTGATGCAAGAATAGAAAAGAATTTTTGATCATACATTTTCAAATAGAGTAATTCTGACCATTTTTGTAAAGAAATCATAAAGCTGGGAAAGGGATAGGGTGCTACACAACTTTTCCTTTCCCTTTTCCAGCTCGAAAAATTATTTTTTCAAATACAAGATTTGATTTTTCTGATTTGTCTTTGTATTTAAAACATTTTTTGTATTATTTTGTAATTTTGTATTTTTTGTAAATTTCTATTTTTAAATTGAGCAAAATGAACACTTTGGTTTGTATATTATTGAAAAAATAACTACTGCTTCCTCTATGAGGAAACAAATACATTTGCTAACGGCAAGTAAAGTGCTCGTGAAATGAGCACCATATAATTATAAATACAAACGAAGTGGAAACACTCGAGATCGAATTCACAGCTAGTTTTAAAAATTGTAGAGCCGAAGTATGACGTGCTACAAACTTCGCTAATATCAGAAATTAAAGGCTGAAACAAGCCCTTTCAGATGATTGCTATGCGAAATTAAGCGCATGCGTCCTTAGAGTGGGTGGTGTGTTTTTGTCTAGGTGTGGAGTAAGAAAATGAAAACAGAACGGATTTTAACAGTATCTGCATTAATGATCCTAATCGCTGCTGTGTACATTGGATCCGCCATCTTGGATTTTAAAAATGTAACTGCATATTCGTAATCAGCGATCCTCAAAACCCCCGAGTAACAAGTTCCAAGCGACTACGATAAAATTTTCGAAAAATGGTCCGCCATTTTGGATCCGTCATTTCGAATTTCAAAACCTAGCTACATATTCATAATCAGTGACCCTTTAAAACCTTCAAAAGCACTGAACATTTTATTATGCATGGGCATGGGTGGATGTATGTTAAAATCCTTTCTGTATTCATTTTCTTCCTCCACCCCTAGACTACAACACATCCCCCGCTCTAAAGTTGCATGCGATTAATTTGGCATACGGCTCAGTTGAAAGGGCTTGTTTCAGCCTTAAATTTCTGATATTAGCGAAGTTTGTAGCACGTCATGGTTTAGCTCTACAAATGTTCAAAAATCGCTAAAAACGCCGTTTTTAGGTGATGAGAAGTTTTTGAACCCAGATTCGTGTTCAGCACGAAAAATCTATTCGGAAACACTAGGTGACATCTTATTCGAAAAACTCTTTTAGAGCAGTGCTTTTAATGTTTCTTTTTGCAACACCCACCTCAAAAGTTGACGTTTGCATGCATCTAGACGGTGCCTAAAGTACCTTATTTGAGCAGACTGTGCGTGAAGAAACTTTCGCGCATGCGCAGTTTGAAGATGGCTTACTTTAGACACTGGTGATACAGCTACGCATGCGCACATTCGAGATGAGGTACTTTAAGACACTGGCATAGGTAACTTTAAACACTAGTGCTGTATTTTTTTCCAACAAATTTTTTTCAACCAATTTTTTTTTCAAAATTTTTTTTCACATTTTTTTTCACAAAATTTTTTTTTCGAAAATTTTTTTTCACAAAATATTTTTTCCACAAATTTTGTTTCACAAAAATTTTTTTTCAAACAATCACCTATTTCACGCACTTCTATCACAAATAACTATTATTTTACAACATTGCTGCGGTAGACATCGCTGATAATGGGTTTGACTCATTAACAGAACAAGATCAGCGGTGCCTATGCGCAATGTGAATAATCCATCTTGTTCTCAGGCAGATTGTCTCTCTGCTTTAGCTAATAGCATATACATATACCATCTAGCAACCACTGGACCGTGTACCGAGTGAGTGAGAATTAGAGAGAAAAGTAGAAGACATAGTAAAGCGTACGGGAAGACCGACTATCATCGACACCGTCCACACGCGGAGAAGAGAAACACGTCGAGCGTGAACCTCCTTCTATTTCATATTCTCCGGATACTCGTAGCGATCCATGCCACCACTAAATGTTAAATAACAAAGTCAATTGTTGTTGAAAACCAAAAAGTTATGGAGATAATTTTCTTAACTTTCAACGAACTATTCCACTCACAAAATTAAAAACTAAACAAGCTCAAAATTAATAATAAATTAAAATAACAATCTTTAGGCTTTAACGATAGACTAGAATCGATATAGAATATTTTGACCAATTGATCGAATCCAAATTGCATTCAGAATAGGAAGCCAGATGGTTCCGCGTTATGAATAAAGTTAATCGTAACCGAGCAATAATGACAAAAACTTGATTCATTCATTGATTAGAAATAATCAATAAATGAGTGTAACATTAACTAATCACGAAGCCAATAGATTGAAACTCTGTCAATAGACAGAATTAGCAATAATAAAAAGTTAAATCTGAAAAGACCTATACTCTTTATTAGGTATAGGATTTTGATTCCGAATATTAAATGATTAATTTAAAGTGAGCTGCATGCATATCAACAGTGCACGTGTGCCTTCCAAATGTCTTAGTTGCAACAATTTTCAAAAATCAGCAATTAGTGGTCACGCGGAGTGCATCCGGCCGGGATGGAGGTCCCACGCTCGAGGTGCGGACTCAGCTAAAAACCCTACCAAATCATACATACTTTGATGGACGAGGTGAATTGCGTCCCGGCATCTTTAGCATTCAACGCCGACTTCTCACCTACGTCGGAAGTCAGGTACGCGATCGGAACCCCCTGGGTTCCATGCTCCGTCTCGTCTTTTACCCGCGCGTCACTTCGCGATTGCCGTCCGAAACTAATTTTCAAAGCACGGCATACACCGTATTTTTACCGAGTCGAAAATAGAGTGAAAACCAAAATTGCTTTGTGCACCCGGAGTTTAGTGAATTCTCAAATAACAGAATGCAAAAAGGACTAGAAAGTCAAAAGACTTGGTGTGTGTTGGTCTCTCCTACTGAGACCACAACGGCAGGGGGAAACCAATAACGACACTCCGACACTAAACCATCTACATAGGAATTAATCAAAATTATTAAGTGAAAAGTGTCAAGGTTCGGGCGGTACGCGAGTGTGACGTGTGTAATCAAGTGGAAACATACATTAATCATTGATACCCCATCCCTATTCCATCACTAATGAGTAATAAGTGAGGAACTTCTCGAAGGAAGTTCACGGATCCACCACAAATATAAATTAAACCAACTAATTCGATTAGCTTGGTCTGTCGTACCTCCGACTTACCAGCGAGGTCTTGTGGCCCTCTACCAACTTTATCCCCAAATTTTAGCGCGAAATATTAATTTATTAATTAATCATTAATTACTTAAGTAAAAGCTGGTTCGTAACAGACAGAATGGTGGCAGTGGTGGGATCCGGACTTCGACCCCACTTACTACTAAATTTTTGGTGGAAATAGTTCATTCAATTTGATAATTAAAATCAAAACACTTTAGTGACAATTTTTATCACTCGAATATCGACATTTCTGCAGTCAGGTCGACATGACAGCTAGTGTGGGGATACAGTTGTAATCCAAATTTATGACAGTTATTTTTACCGATTCTGGTTATTTTAGTGAATATAAAATTTCAGATTCCAAGACACAGCTAGATCTGTTTCAAATTGTACTTATGTTATAAATACAATTCGAACCACGTCTGTGATTGTCTAAACTAAAACTGAACTAATTAAATGGAAATGCAGAGAGATTAAGCAAGCCTAACTGGCCAGCTGAACCCTCTCCTAAGGGTCACTCTGCAAGCCTAACTGGCCAGCGTGTGATCGGTTTCCCTTTAATTATTTCAGAAAATAGGAGGTTAGAAAATAACTTGATTGGGCTCTTCCTTGGGGAATGTTTAATAGGATGTGCAAGGGGGCTAGACAAGCCTAACTGGCCAGTTGACGTCCTTTCCAAGGGTCAACTTGCAAGCCTAACCAACCAGCGGTTGATCGGCGTCCAATGATCTGTTCTCTATGTGACTGTCTAATTCGGGTTATTACAACCTGTAGTGGAAGGAGCGTTCTGAGCTGTCGGTATCTTACAGCTCAGCTTCCATGACATCAATAAAATTGTTTTTAGTTTTATTTATGTTAATAAATACAATTTGAATCAATTCTGTGATTTTTGAGACTTAAATTTGAATTAATTAAGTGGAAATGCAGAGAGATTAAGCAAGCCTAACTGGCCAGCTGAACTCTCTCCCAAGGATCACTCTGCAAGCCTAACTGGCCAGCGTGTGATCGGTTTCCCTTTAATTATTTCAGAAAATAGATGGCGAATCAATTGTCGTAACAAAAAAAAAAAACCAAACAACAGAGAAGTAACGTCACCGAGCTTTAATTGAATTTCGGCTAAATTTAAGCTTGTGGGTTTCCCCCTCTGTAGGGGTACGTCGAGGCAAACGCCTCTGTTGCCTACGTCGAGGGTGAAGCTAGTTACTTCTTCTGTCCCTAGGACGGGAAAAAGGAAGAATACACATAAAAGAAGCCTTTTATTTGAATTCTTTTACGACTCACTCTCTCTGGACTTGTGAGAATGTTATCGTTCCTCCAGGCCCGTTGATGAGGGCGATATCTCTAGTCCTATGTAAGAAAAATATTTAAGATAAGATTGATCGATGTTTAAATGCTGAATTCAGCAAAGATAGAGATCAATGTCTGACGTTCTGAATAACTTGGGGTCCAACAACCACCTACAATCGCGGAAGAGGAGAAAGAGGTACGGCGCGAAGCATCAAAAAAAGACGGCTTGCCTACATCAACGCCCTACTATCTTTCAGAATCTTTTTTACCCCGAGATAAAAACGGTCCCAGTCGGCGTAGTACGACCAGTAGTTCGAATTGCTAATCCAGTCCCTGAAGTCACCCCCGTTGACCCCACTGCAGCAATCGAGGTGATAGACCTAGACCAACAGGAAGCCCTTCTACAAAGGAGACGCGCCATTCTTGAGGAAAATCACCTTCTTCAACCGGCTCTGGAACCCACTATCGAGGTCCTAGACGTCGAAATATCCGATGACGACACTGTCATTTTAGAACGCGACGCGTAGATACACCTCACGGAAAACCTCACGCTCCCGGGACATCAATAGATTGGTTTCGTGTTTTATTTATGTTAATAAATACAATTTGAATCAATTCTGTGATTTTGGGGACCTAAATTTGAATTAATTAATTGGAAATGCAGAGAGATTAAGCAAGCCTAACTGGCCAGCTGAACCCTCTCCTAAGGGTCACTCTGCAAGCCTAACTGGCGAGCGTGTGATCGGTTTCCCTTTAATTATTTCAGAAAATAGGAGGTTAGGAACATTATTCGAGAGAAAAATATCCAAGACCGATTGCCTAAGATGTTACTTCCCTAGACCACAGCCATGTCTGACGTGATTCAAAAACGAAAGCCAAAACCTAGGGGTGGAAAGCGACAACGATCACGACAGCTTAAGGATAAACTAGAGTCGGTGGTTGAAGGTATCCTTAAGAACAAAATCATTGTGCACGAGGTCGAAACGGTGGTTCAAACCTCGGGAGAAACCAGAAAGGTTCCAATTACCATCCGATTCGTGGACGCGCCACAGGAAGACATATTCACCGAGATTGAATCCCCCCAAGAATTTCACTGCTTATTTAACACCCTTCTCAACAAAGTATAACAACGGGTGGACAAAATCGAAACCCCTACAACAAGCGGGAACCTCCTCAACCAAGACCAACAGAAAACCCCGATCGAGATTGTAACGCTCGCTTCCGAAGGTAGTACTGATTGTGACGCAGACGTTTATGAGCCCAAATCACAAATTTACGGCATGGAAGACGAAATTTTCAAGGCCTGTATGGAGCAATAAGTCCTTGTTTGGTCATCCTATTTTCTGTTTCGTCCATTCGGTGTTACTAGGGTAGCGGGATGGAGAGATAGAGAGAGTGGGGTTATAAGCATCATCGGGAATAGTATTCGGGAATTGTAGTCACTTGTTAGGTGTATTCATGATGGAAGAATAAGTTGAATGCTCAGCGAATGCATTAAACCAGAGCTTGAACCGAGCAGTAGTATATATTGATAGTATACATTTATATAGTACATTTAGAGAAGTTGTAGGCTCCGGAAGCTTCGATCATGGTTCCTTAAAGAAACCAATTCCAAAGCTACTGGAACGTGTACGTCATCCGCTCCTTCTGTCCTAGAAGGTAAGCAAGAGGGGGAAATTTACGCGTGATAACATCGGGTAACACTGTTCCTTGGAGTCAGGGCTCTAGCCGCGGATGACCTTACGCGGCAGACAAGACAGTTGGAGTTGAAGGTTTCACCTCTGGATTCTTTTTTAGAGCTACCAATCTTTGTAGAATTTAAGAGGAACAGTGTTGACGGACCAGATGGAGTGATCCCAGGAGAACAGCCTTTTGCATCCGGTTCGCGATGGAATGAGCTTGACGCTGGCAAGCCGGAATCTTGTTGAGTTGGCTAGTAAATGAAGCTTTCATACCTCCAAGACAGCCGATTATCAGAATTATAAGATGGACTTTGTAGCCTTGGTACAGCCTACTCAGCTCGAAAAGAAGTGCTTGATATTTCGCCCGTTTTTCTCCCTCCTTTGCCGTGATATTACCATCGGCTTGTGCCGAGAATTCTATCACGTAAATGATCTTGTTCTTCAGATCTTGGAGGACAATGTCAGGCTTCGTAGCACTGATACGTTGAGTATCACCCTGGGCGTATGGCAAGACGGGTAATAGATCAACACCATAGAAATGCCTAAGATGGTAATATAACACTTTTAGAGCTGCATTGTGTCTCTCTATGTACGCGCAGCGTGCATATTTAGAGCATCCACTGAGAACATGTCCCAGTGTTTCGGGCTCTTGCTTGCACGCTCGGCAGTTGGTATCGCGTACAGGTACATTCATTAGGCGCTCGCGGTAAACTAAGGTGTCTATGACGCCGTCTTGACAGGCAAAAAGAAATCCCTCGGTCTCCGATCTCAATCCAGTAGACTTGAGAAACATGTTGGACAGACCCATCGAAAGCTCTTCTCTACGTATCATGCCGTAGAATTTACCATGGAGGGGTTTCTCAGCATGATCTCTTAGTAGGAGCGTGTGTTCTGCTTCCTGTATACGACTTTTGAGCACCAGAGGTGCTAGTGATGCTAGGCCATGTGTAATGTCGCTGGAATTAAATGGGAGGTCAAGCTCCTCTGCGGCCCTATCTGCTGCATGGTATAGAAACACCGCAGCATTGGCAACTTCATGTTGATGTACGAGTCGCATAAGGGGATCCGTGCTTTTTAGAACTGAGCATGCTGTAGCCAGAACCATTCTGCGATGAAGACACTCTAAGCTTAGCAATCCTCTACCCCCTTCACCGCGAGGGAGATATATTCGAGGTACGGAAGATCTAGGATGAAGACTTCGTTGTATTGTCATCATCTTGCGTGTGCTTCGATCAAGTTGTTTTAACTCATCGACGCTCCATTTTACTGCACCAAACGTGTAGAGCAGTATAGGAACGGCCAGCATATTGGTCGCCTGGATCTTATTCTTTCCAGATAATTCGGAAGCCCACATTTTTCTGAGAATTTGGCGATACCTATTTCCAAGGGCTGTTTTTAAACCATGCACATTTTGGGTTTCCGCTTGCGGTATTCCAAGATATGTATATGTTTGTCCAATACCAAGATGTTGAATGGTATTTCCGCCTATGAGTTGAACATCCTGATCGTCACGGTATGATGTAGTTTCTAGTCTTCCTTGGTGTAGATGGACGCAGGCACACTTGTCCAGTCCGAAGCTCATGCCAATCGCTTTAGAATACCTATTTACCGCCTCTACAAGGATGTTAAGGTCCTTTTTTGGAGGAAGCAAAGAGTTTAAGGTCGTCCATGTATAAAAGGTGGTTGACCTTATATTCTATTCTGCTTGGCGGGTCACATAGGTATCCAGAGCTTTTGCCTCGGAGCACAATAGATAGAGGCAAGAGGGAGATCCAGAAAAGTATCGGAATGAGGGAAAGTCCTTGAAAGACACCCCTCTTATATGTGACATAGCTTGTAGTCACTTGTCTTTTGTCAGATGTTATGACAAATCTTGTCCGTCACAAGAGCATAAGCTCTTTTATGCATCTCACTATTTTTGGATGCACCTCCATGCACTCAAGGAGCTTAATAAGTAGCTCATGGTTCGTGTTATCGAATGCCTTACGGTAGTCAATCCAAGCCATGGACAGATTGCGTCGATACCTGATCGAGTCCTGGGTGATACACCTGTCTATTAACAGGTTCTCCATGCAACCTGCCAGCCCTCTCTTGCATCCACGTTGTTCAACTATTGCACTCCATACCGGCTCGATAGATGTTAATATCCTCTCTTTGAGGATGCCACTGAATAGCTTGTAGCTGGTGTTTAAACAAGCTATGGGTCTGTAGTTCTTTGGAATTGACAAATCTCCGGTCTTAGGGATCAATACCGTGCGTCCTTCCACTAGCCACTGCGGGACGGGTTGTTCTCCGTTTAAGAAAGTAGTAAATATACGAGCTAGATGTTGGTGCGTAGAAGTAAACTTCTTCCACCAAAAGTTGTTGATTTTATCTGGCCCTGGCGCTGAAAAGTTCTTAGTTCTAGCGATAACTTTCTTCACTTCTTCAGCAGTAATTAGTGGACACTCTTCCTCTGAACCTTGTAACCATTGCCTTTGGCAAAAGTTACGAAAGAGTGATATATCAGATGCGTCTTCATTTAGCTGATAAGTATCTCCATATACTTGCTCCCAGAAGACTTGAATCTCTTTTCGACTAGGCGGATTTTTAACGACACGTGATGCTTTATTGAACAGACGAGAAGGATTAGTAGAAAAGGTGGAATTTTCCTGAATCCACTTAATTCGCCGTTCAAGGCGATGTTTCGCTGTTGAAAGAGATCTTACTTTTTGCGTCCAGTGCTGCTTGATGGTCGACAGTTTACACTTGTTCAGTGTGTGATTTGCTTTCCTCAAGTTTCGAGCAAGTGCCCTAACTTTTGGAGTGAACTTTTTATTTGATGTTATGTAGCTAATCACGCACTGAACATTTGATGCATGTCATCTCGCCATTTCAATTTTGAACTGAAGCTGTGCAATACGCTCGCGTGTCTTACTCAGACGTACCTAAGTATGGTTACTTCTATCGTCGCTAAGCAGGGAGACCGCCTTCTCGTAAACTACACAGTTCAGATTTCAGAGATTACCATCTTCGGGAAGAAATCGGGGAGAGCAGTATTAGCTTCAGCTAATTTTTCCATCCTGAGGAAGGCTTTTTGGTGGATAGATCTCCTACTTCTCATGTTGGCATTATCGGCTATCTGCAAAGGTGGTCTTTCTGGAATGGGTGGAATGTTCGCTGGAGGATGTTGCTCCTCTTCTTGTTGATAAAGAGCTTCATATCCGTTTTTTCGCAAGAAGGATACCTGATCTCTTAAATACTGAGGCGTTTTATGAGCATATTCCGGGTTCATATTGCTCCAACGGTCATGTAACCTCTTCATGAATCCTCTCCGCGCCGGTGAGCTTCTTTGCCAACAGGTAAGAAGGTCTCTTCTGAGTTGGTCCGACCATTTAAATCGATGTTCTTGCGTTTGTCCGGGGCCATTGCCTGGTCGTCGCCTCGGTTCGGTCCTATTGCCACTCCCAACTGAACCATGGCCTCCATCCGAGAGAGGCCTATTGTGGGTGGCACTGCGCGATACTGGTGTCGTAACCGCATAATTCGTTGCATTGGGGAGTTAGCCCAAAGCAACGTGGCTGACTGCAATAGCCGGAGCTCTCTATATATTATATATATATACTCTGTATATTATTATTATTATTATTATTATTATCACATTGTTATTATTGTTGTATATAATTATATTTGTTGAATGCCTGTGCTGAGTTACTTAGTTATGTGTATGCTACAGGCGTAGTGTGAACAGTATGTTATCACAAGGATTACATTCGTCGAACTAGGTTTCTGCTTGCAAGGCTTATATGACATCATGTTATCAGTTTACCTTGGAAACAATTGCTTCCGTTAAATAATAATCGCATACAATTCCGGGGTGGTGAATCCACTAATTCTACAATTCAACTAGCTTTGGTAAATCCTATGTCATGGTCTGGAAGATAGGAATTAACTGCTAGAGGTTTCACAATGCCCCCGTTCTGCAAGGAGCCTCCGGTTTTTAATGAGTCAACGGGAATTACTAGCAAGCTCCGTGCTTCCGAAGGAGAAACGTCCGATTGAATGTCCTTGATAGCTCCTCGTGTTTAAACATCTAATCACCAGTAGATTCAAAAATCCATGAATGAATCGTCCCAGAAAAGGGTTCAGCTTTATACAGGCGCCAGCCGACGTAGAATTGAGGGCTATCGAAAGTTATTTCGATAAGGAATTTTTAGTTACAAACTACTTTCTCTTCAAGGGTCTTAGAGTAGAGAAAACTATCTCAGTACAACCCCGAATAGCGGGTATTGATGACCTCGTGGGTCCCCCCATTCCAGTTTCCAGGGTGTCCCTTCTTGTAAAACTGAATAATCGGATGGTAAGGGAAACTTTCCAAGTTCTGCCGCAACTTAATCCAACTTGTGTAATTGGGTCACGGTTGTTTCATAGAACTCATTAAAAACATGCCAGGGTAAACTTGCTCTCAATTCTCAATATTGGAAGCAACTCTCTGAAGGGTGACTCCTTTGTGGACTCAAATGCCCCCAATCTCAGACATATAAAATAACGTATACTATAAACCTGAGACATGCCAACACCGGGAGAGGAACACGAGAACAGTCTCACTCGCACCGATAACTCAACACGAGCCAATATGATGGATAAGAGTGCTGCGATGGCCACCGCCTTGGAGGGAATGACCCTCCAGCAAAGCACGTTCCACATATCAACTTTCGATGGGAAGGTCCCCCCGTTAAAGGAGTTCCTACAGGATATAGAGAACGGTTCGGTCTATGTCACAGAAGCAACTGAAGCGTCTTTCATAAAAATTGTCCTGAGTAAACTTAAGGGCATTGCGCGAGAGAGTGTCCGAGATAAGCAATTTCAAATGCTTAAGGCACTCACCTCACATCTTAAGAAACGTTTCGCTCCCACTAAGAAGTACCAGTGGTACTTCGAGGCAATCGTAAACCTGCGCATGCGTCAAAGCGAGAGTGTGAGCGATTATTACGACAGGACTTTAGGGCTTATCAGTGGAGCGAAGCATTCATTAGAAGAAAAGTATTCGGGTGCCGACAACAATGCGTCTATGATGATGAAGCCCCTCATCGATTGTGCTCGGGATGCCTATATTCGTGGATTACCTGGGGATATGTCAACATTCGTGGACACCAGGAATGCAAAGGACATACACGAAGCTTACGAACACGCGTTGCACGTAGAGGAACGGCAAAGGTATGCAGCAAAAACGAAGGCGACGTCAGTGTCGGCCTATCACATCTTAAAACAAGAGCAACATCCTGAAAAGGCACGATCACCTAGCCCCTATACAAAACTAATGGAGGGTGTTGGCAAGGCCAAGCGTCAAATACAGCCTTTCGGGCGAACCGTACTGCCGAACTCCCCCATTCCCTACCCACCTGTGCCTTATCCACCTTTCCCTACACTTCCCATGTATCAAAACTTATATGCAACACCATATACTTATCCACCTATGTATCCGCCAGGTTATGGGTACCCCTACCCTATGCAATACCCGCCTCCATTATCTGGTACAGCTAACCATACATCATGGACGACAACTGCATCTCCTGCTGCAGCAAGGCCGGTTTCGCCAAAACCTACGCCTTTAAACTATCAACAGACCCATTGTACGGACGCGACAGCGAGTCCTGTTCTCAAGGAGCGTCCCAAAACAGTCCAGTTCCTGGAACACCCCAGCGAATCCTCCGAAGTGGATGTCAACAAAAAGACTCCCATGTAGTACGATTAACTGCACCCGAGTTCCGTGGGGGAAAGGCTTCCTTTTTAGTAGATCCGGGGGCCGATGTAAACTTGATCAAGCTTGAGGCGCTGCAAGGCGATATAATTGTAGGCCATGATCCGATCCAGGTGTCTGGTATAATATTGGAGGTTATAAAGACACACGGATCGGTGTGGGTGCAACTACTCAATAGGCGAGTTGAGTTCCATGTTGTTCCCAACAACTTCCCCATATCAGCCGGAGCCATAATTGGGCGTGCTTACTTACGTCAGGAGCAGGCTCAACTTTCTTTCCGGCACAATTCCCTTGTCATAATATCGGGTCCTATCACCCCGATACCGTTCGTAGATTCTGAATCCAGACAAGCGCGACGGAATCTGGAGCCGGAGATTAAACCATTCGCTCGTACTTTGAAATTGCAATCACGCATAAAGCAGCCTGTCGCTATCAAGGTTAAAAACACGGAGCTGTCAGAAGGATATTTGCCGCGAATCGAAACCCTCGATGGCATGTAATTTGGCGATGGGGTGGTAAGGAACCACAATGGTGTATGCTATTCGTATGCTTACAACACTACAGACGATGACGTGGAGTTGGAATTACCACCTCAGGAACTTATTCCATTTGAGTACTGTGAGTTTCCGGGTACAACTTCCGAAGAGTCCGATCCCGAGAACTATGATGACACCAAGGAAGGACACAATCCGACTACTCGATTGGGGAAGGTAATTAAGAGCCTTCACTTGGGCCATCTTAACGACCCTGATAAGGAATTGGTGTTGGGATGGGTTAGGGACTTTTCGGATATATTCCACATCAATGGAGAAAGGCTTACCGTAACGAATAAGGTGCAGCATAGGATACCTACCGTTAGTGATGTTGTAATCACAAGAAAACAGTTCCGCCATGCGCCGGACGCTCAAAAGCAGATAAATACACAGATTGACAAACAACTCAAGAGTGGCGTGATTGGACCATCTAAATCCCCCTACAGTTCACCTGTCATGATCATTCCAAAAAAATTGGATGCGTCAGGAGAACGAAAATACCGTGTGGTCATCGACTACCGCGCATTAAATGAGCAAGTTATAGGGGATGCGTATCCCCTACCCAATATTACCGTCATTCTAGACCGATTGGGAAAAGCCCAATATTTTTCGGTTTTTGACCTCGCCAGCGGGTATCATCAAGTAGAAACCCACCCAGACGACAGGGCTTAAACTGCGTTCTCGACGGCGAGAGGGCATTTTGAATATAACCGGATGCCCATGGGGATAAAGAATGCTCCCGCAACATTTCAACGGTTAATGGACTCCGTCATAAAAGGGATGTTGGGATCAGAAGCATTCGTTTATCTCGATGATATTGTCATCTATTCTGAAACATTAGAAGAACATGACAAGAAGGCTCGAAGACTGTTCAAGCGGCTGCGAGATGCCAACTTAAAGCTTCAACCGGATAAGTGCGAATTCTTGTATCCAGAGGTTGCCTATCTGGGACACATCATTGGACGCAATCGTGTGAAGCCTAACTCAGCAAAAATCTCGGCGATTAAGGAGTTCCCTAGGCCAAAAACGGTGCGGGCCGTGAGACAGTTTCTTGGTTTGTCAGTGTACTATCGGCAATTCATAGAGAACTATGCTAAATTGGCCAAACCCTCAGCAGATCTACTAAAAAAGGAATCCAAGTTTATCTGGACACCGGAACAAGAAGAAAGTTTCGTTAGACTACGTGACTACCTTTGCCAAGAGCCGATACCAATATACCCGGATTACACGAAAAAGTTTAAGTTGACTACGGATGCTTCCGAGTATGCCGTGGGTGCCGTGCTCACCCAAGAGATAGAGAAGGTGGATATGCCAGTTGTCTATTACTCTGAAATAAGTATTGAACAGCGATACGACATGACTGAAAAGGAGTGTCTCGCGGTTACTTACGCAGTACTAAACTTTAGACCGTATCTCTATGGGCGCGAATTCATACTAGCGTGTGATCACGAACCCGTGCATTGGATCACATATGCTGACCATCCGGGTACAAGGCTCATTCGATGGAGATATAGACTCAAGGACTATCAATACGTCTTTGAGTATAAGAAGGGAAAACTTAATAGGGGTGTGGAAGCCTTGTCGGGAAACCCCGTGGGGCTCGAGAGACATTAACATACGAATGATACCGGGAACCTAAAGGCTGCTGAGTTTAACCCGGTCTCTGTCAATACCTCGACGGAAGCTATGGATGGTGTCGATCCCAAAAGTAATGCCGATTCCACCAACCCTCACCAGGACGAGGAAGGTGCATTAGAGCGGACGCGGATACCTCCTGCAGATCGGCATCGCGCCCTGCCGTTGAAATCCACATTGACCAAGGTTACTGAAGATACTAGGGACCTCGCAAGCACAACAACCCAATTGTTACGGCAGCAAACTGTGCAGGCCGCTCAAGAAAAAAGGAATCCCATAGGCCCAGAATCAGGGGCTCACTCCTTACCATCGACAAGTACCCGAGGTCAACCGACACAAATACCGGTACCAGGCAAGAAAAGGGGAAGGCCTGCGGTGAGAAAGCCTATTCTAAAGAAAAGGACACAAACCTCCGAAGTACAGCCAAACTTGCACAAGGAAGTCATATCTCAGCGCCGACCACGGTCACTAGGGACCTCGGAAATCGAAGACTCCAGCGAAACCTACAAGCCACCATCGCATTATAAGGCTCCAATGCTAGATCAAATCGGCATCGCCAGCCGACTACGGTCGCGACCGCGTATCATGGGAGGATCTACAAAGACAGCATCCGGCCATGACAATTCATCCTCTGATGATGCATCCTCAGAAGACAGCGAGGATTCTAATCCACCGGTCTACAGAAAGGATTATAGCTTGCTCCCTAGCATCGAACCTACGCTGGTACACCCTGCTGAAAAAGTAACAACTAAAAGTGCCCCGCCTTGCCTACCCAACCCATATTTCCCTGCTCTGTGCAATAAGACAACTGAGGTGTACATAGACGACGTTTGTGCTCATGACGAAAAGGGAGAGCCGAAAGGGGGCGTGGGAGTCTGGTTTGGTCAATATCACCCCTGGAACGTATCAAAACCAGCCCAGGGTCGTCAAACAAATAACTCCGCAGAAATCCAAGCTGCAACCGCTGCTGCCCAAAAAGCGCTCGAAAACGGAATAACCAAGCTGAGCATCTTCACCGACTCGAAGTTCCTCATAGATAGTTGTACCAAGTGGATGCCCACGTGGGAGACCAACGGGTGGAAAACGGCGGAGGGGAAACCTGTTATCAACAAAACCGAGTTTAAGGAACTACATGAAACTTTGGCACCTCTAGATGTGACTTGGCATCATGTACCAAGCCACCATGGGCTAGTAGGTTACGAAGCAGCTGACGAGCTAGCACGCGCTGGAATTACGCGAACGGATAGAACATCCAGTGTGCCTGAAATTAGCACTTTCCAAAGAAGCCAAGAGGAAGAATTTACCGAAAAATCCCTCGGAGGCATCGTTGATGTTAGCCCAGACCACACCAGCAGTGAGGACAGCGACAGCAACGACGACGGAAACCAAGACGAGCAAACCAAGGACTTCTCTAGCAGAGCTACCTTTGGAGCCGAGTTACAAAAGTCCATAGCTGAGTTCGATCAGTCTATGGCTGGGCATCAGTCATACTTTTGGGACCAAGAAGGGTTAAATCAACCTGTTAATAAGTTTTTGGAATTATTCCGGAGTCAGCTTTAGCAACGCAACAGAGCTGAGCAAAAGGATATCATATCAGAGCCCTCAGAAGGGCTAAAGGATCAAGTACCCTTTGAACCGGAGAAAGGACATCGAAAGAGTACAGTACGCTTCAGGGATGCACCCGATATGGAGGACTCTCCCATCATTGGGCAACCACCGCCCAGGCGGTCCCTGTTTCAGACTCCTCTAATGGCCCCGACTTCCTCCGCTCGCTCGATTCCAGCGTCGGAAGGGGAACAGATTGTCGACTCCCTGGCGACAAGAAAAAATCTGCCTAAAAGGAATCTTAGGGACATGCCTGCTACAGAAGACGTAAAATCAAAAGCTAATCCCTTGGACGTAGAGCCAAAATCAGCTCCAATTAGAGCATCCTTACAAATGGAAATGCCTTATATCGATCCACCCACCCCCTCGTCAGAGGAGGAACCCGAAGAACGCAAGACACCGGTCACTCACAGGCTGGAAGTGGTTGGATCGCCCCCTTCTTGTTTTCTTCACGAGTGGACTGAGCCATTCACGTATGTGCGAGATCACTACGCTTACTTCATTGCCGAAGATTGTGGGAAAAGCGACCTCAGAAGGGGCAAGTATTGGTAACTCCATCCAGTAAGTACAACACTTACTCAATTGTTATCCAAAAAAGGCATTTTGATGATGTTGATTGGGGAGCCATTAAACAAGGCCTTGAAAATCTAAAAGCAGCATTGACCCGAGACCAGCACGGAATATCTCGCATGGCCAGTTCAAGCGACTTGTTAGGTAACGTGTCACAAAACAAGTTGGCTGAATTGCTAGCCGACGTATTTCAGGATGGCCCACCCACCATAACGATCTGTCATGGAAAAGTAGAAGTCCCACCAGAGGAATCTCGTCAGCAACTAATTTCTGAATACCATGACAATCTTCTGAGCGGGCACAAAGGGGTAACTAAAACATACTGGCGTCTCCGAGAGCGATATATGTGGCCGAGCTTGCGAAAAGATGTGACTAATTATATTCGAGATTGTAATAGTTGTCTCGAAAACAAACTAATACGGGCCCGTACACGTAAGCCCATGGTTATTACGGACACCCCCTTGGGAGTTTCCGAAAGGGTCTCTCTTGACACCGCTGACAAACTAGCGACCACCCCTCATGGTAATAGACACATTCTCACCATGCAGGACAATTTTTCCAAGCTGTGCATCGCAGTACCGATCCCAGACTTGAAAATGAACACTGTGGCTCATGCCGTGGCCAAGAATCTATTTGCACAATATGGAGCTCCCCGCTGCATCCTCACGGACCGCGGAGGAAGCTTTATCAGTAAACTTATGCGAAAGCTGGAGAATATATTCGGGGTTAAGCAATTAACCACGTCGGGGTCATACTGTCTAGGGGTCCCGAGACCAACGGCTCACTAGAACGCAGTCACGTAGTTTTGACAGATTATGTAAAACATTACGCCAATGACTACGAAGACTGGGACCGGCTGTTGCCTTTCGCAATATTTGCATACAACACCTCTGTCCATGAATTAATGAATTTCACCCCGTTTGAATTACTCTATGGACATGTCGCGCGAATACCCAGTTCGTTCCCTCCTGCAGAAAAATTGGAAACCTATGGATCCTATCTTCGAGACCTGATAGTCCGTTTAACGGAAATTCAAAAGATAGCAGCACGAAAAATGATATCGGCAAAAGAGCGCTCAAAATTAAGCTACGATAAGAAATCCCGACCGCTGAATGCCAAGATCGGAGACCGAGTGATTGTTTTCAAGGACGTACGCCAGAATAAGTTCGACAAACGAGCCACTGGAACTTATACCATTGTGGGCTTTACTGAGAATCATGATGTAATTCTCGAAGCCGACGATAATACAAGATTTACAAAGCACGCGGACAAGCTCTTGGTTGCTCACTGTTAAGTGCGTTATCCCGTTATAAAAAGAATATATATATATATATATATATATATATATGTATATATGTATCTATGTGTATATGTATGTGTATGTATATGTATATATATGTATGTATGGGTGTACATGTATATATATGTATGTATGTTTGTGTGGGTGTAGCCATTAATGTTTCGTCGTCGTTCAAGCATTGACTCTTAATTCACTTCAACAGATTTGTTCAATCAGTGTATATGTTGCCTAGCGCAAACAGTAATAATGTACATGCACGGTCGTCAGCTGACTTCGCTGGTCCTCGCCATCTCATGGATCAGTTCTACAATAGCAGAGAGTACCTACGAGCATCTTCAGTTCCAGACAAGTACAGGGATATACTACGAACATCAAGGGGGGGGGTGCGGATGAGGGCTACTAACTGGCGAATTGACACTTTCCTGCATGTTAGGAAGATCTGCAGTTTCTTGAACCACTATCAAACTAAGGCTAAGACATTACACAAATATTGTCAACCTACGCTGGAAGAGGAATGCAACCATACCATTAACAATTACAATCTCCAGCCTAAATTAGACGCAGCCGTTCGGTTGAAGGACATCATTCGACAGGAGTTTGAAGAGCTAACTCGGCACTCAACTAGGAAATTACCCCTCAACCTACCCTCTGCTATGAGGTCAAGAAGAGCGACACCGATGTTGGGATTCCTCGGCGGATTGGTTGGTCCAGTGGCAGGGCTGCTCACATATGATGATGGCCAGATTATGAAATCTAAGATCAACGATCTCAACCAGGCCCAAGCTAACCTATCACATTTGGTGGGGCAACCAACCCACTTAGTGCGGTCTCAACTTGAGCACGAACATCAACTCACGACGGAAATAGAGGCTCAAGAAAAATTGGCTAAAATTAAAACTGTTATCAACGATAGCTCAGGTGAACCAAATAGCCACATCTGCTGATCGAATCACTTATGACCAAGCGTCAACTCAAAATCTTCATTTCATCGAACAAGGAATAGACGGTTATCTGCATTCGGCCCACCAACTGTTGGACGCGATACACAAAGCACGGGAAGGAAAACTGCATCCGTCACTTCTCACTTCACAACAACTGGAGCCCATATTTCGGGACATCCAGGACCATGCTCCCAAGGTATCCTTCCCAGTATCAGGCCCGCATATTAGTGTATACGAGTTGGCTCAACTGGCTACTATCACCATCTTCTCCGAAAATGGTACTCTTCAAATTATAATGGACATTCCATTGATAGATAAGACGGAGTACACTCTCTACGAATTACATGGTTTACCCGTTCATCAGCCTATTTTGGGAAACGGCACCGGCACAGCGTATGTTCGATCACCATTCACGCATATAGCCCTAGAGGAAAACAAACACACCTATATGCTACTAAGCAGAGAAGATCGTCGAAATTGCAAGAACAACGTGGACTATGTCCTTTTTAATGGCCTCCTGCCTATCTACGAGGCAACTCAACCGTCGTGTGAACTCCAACTGCTACTCAACCAAACTATTTCATCATTTAAGCTGTGCGACATCCAAGTTTCCTATAACCACCTGCCCTTCTGGCAGGTTATACCATCACTCAACGGTTGGATTTATTCTACCATGAGTCAATTGGACGCAGAGATACGTTGATTCAAAGTAACCAGCGTAAGAATGAGCTTACATGGAGTAGGATTGCTCCGACTTTCACCCGGATGTACTCTAAGGACAGCATTAGTAACATTGCCCGAATTGGAGCCCCTCGCTGGGACAACCATCAACATCTACGAACCCGCTGTTCATTTGGACTTGACCAAAATATCAAGTACATTACTCCAACTCGAAACTACAGGACCCAACACTCACTCTGCCATAGGAACATCGTTGGTGAAGCAAAATGACCCCATATACCAGGAGAGCGAGTAGACGTTAGATCAATTAGAGCAAAATTTATAAGATTTTAGCTCACAACGGCAAACGCAGGCAACCCAGTCAACCTTAATACATGGCTCCTATGCGGGTATAGGATTGCTGGCTTCACTGTTCCTGTTGTATCTTGGTCATTCTAAACTACTGACTATGGGAGTTATATGCTGGACTTGTATACAGCGGAAACAAACATCAAACAACCCACCGGGATCAACAAGACATGTGGTGTCATCACCCCAAATGCATCTCTCGGTACTTTCATCAGTGGATGAACCAATGGAATCTCTACCATTCTTGAGACAGAGACGGGAGAATGCTTCTTCGGACAGTAACCCTGTTTCTGCGCCACGAGTTCAGTCACCAGTGCAGGCTCTTCAACCAGCATAAGTAAGTACCCAGGATCCCACCACACCGAGATTTCGTAATACCTCTGTATTACAACAAGCTTCTGGGAGGAACCAACAAATCATCTACGCCAGTGGAGTGTTATCTGCTGTGAAAAAGGGAACGAACTCCCAGTCAAAATGTGTCAACGGTTAGTGGAATGAGAATGGGTTATGCTGAATGGTTATTTTCTCTATTGTAAAGAAGGAAAGAACGATGAACTATATTATGGGACACTGAGGAGTAAATTTCCTTGTAGACATTAAATAGGTTAAGTTGAACTAAGAGTTTTAAGGAGCAAGAAAAAAAAAAAAGAAAAAAACTTGCCGGGGAAAACAATGTGCTTATCTGATGCATTGACGAATGATCGTATTAGGCTAAGTCAAATAGCAAGCTGACGACGAGACGATCTCCCTGGACACTGATACAATCGGCGACGATAGTTTACATTCCAGGGCGGGTTTGTTGCGGTAGACATAGCTGATAATGGGTTTGACTTATTAACAGAACGAGGTCAGCGGTGCCTATGCGCAATATGAATAATCCATCTTGTGCCCAGGCAGATTGTCTCTCCATTTTAGCTAATAGCATATACATATACCATCTAGCAACCACTGGAACGTGTACCGAGTGAGTGAGAATTAGAGAGAAAAGTGGAAGACATAGTAAAGCGTACGGGAAGACCGACTATCATCGACACCGTCCACACGCGGAGAAAAGAAACACGTCGAGCGTGAACCTCCTTCTATTTAATTTTCTCCGGATACTCTTAGCGATCCGTGCCACCACTAAATGTTAAATAACAAAGTCAATTGTTGTTAAAAACCAAAAAGTTATATAGATAATTTTCTTAACTTTCAACGAACTATTCTACTCACAAATTTAAAAACTAAACAAGCTCAAAATTATTAATAAATTAAAATAACAATCTTTAGGCTTTAACGATACACTAGAATCGATATAGAATATTTTGACCAATTGATCGAATCCAAATTGCATTCAGAATAGGAAGCCAGATGGTTCCGAGTTATGAATGAAGTAAATTGTAACCGAACAATAATGACAAAAACTTTATTCATTCAATGAGAATGAGTGTAACATTAATTAATCACGAAGCCAATAGATTAAGAATCTGTCAATAGACAGAATTAGCAACAATAAAAAGTTAAATCTGAAAAGACCTGTACTCTTTATTAGTTTTAGGATTTTGATTCCGAATATTAAATGAATAATTTAAAGTAAGCAGCATGCATAGCAACAGTGCACGTGTACCTTCCAAATGTCTTAGTTGCAAAAATTTTCAAAAAAGTCCCGGCATCTTTAGCATTCAACGCCGACTCCTCACCTACGTCGGAAGTCAGGTACGCGATCGAAACCTCCTGGGTTCCATGCTCCGTCTCGTCTTTTACCCGCGCGTCACTTCGCGATTACCGTCCGAAACTAATTTTCAAAGCACGAAATACACCGGGTTTTTACAGAGTCAAAAAGAGAGTGAAAATCAAAATTGCTTCGTGCACCCAGAGTTTAGTGAATTCTCAAATAGGAGAATGCAAAAAGGACTAAAAAGTCAAAATACTTGGTGTGTGTTGGTCTCCCCTACTGAGACCACAACGGCCGGGGGAAACCAATAATGAGACTCCGACACTAAACCATCTACATAGGAATTAATCAAAATTATTAAGTGAAAAGTGTCAAGGTTCGGGCGGCACGCGAGTGTGACGTGTGTGTAGTGCGAAGACGCGAAGCAGTCCAGGAAATCCGGAAGGACTCACCCAACAAGGTTTGTGACTATAATTGTGTTTGGGAAGGGATTATTCTCTCTCTCTCTCTCTCTCGCTCTCCCTCGCTCGGTACTTCGGCCCTTTTCCGATTATGGGTAAATTATAATTATTCTCGATTTTAATAAACTTGTGTAATCAAGTGGAAACATACATTAATCATTGATACCCCGTCCATATTCCACCACTAACGAGTAATAAGTGAGGAACTTCTCGGAGGAAGTTCACGGATCCACCACAAATATAAATTAAACAAGCTAATTCGATTAGCTGGGTCTGTCGTACCTCCGACTTACCAGCGAGGTCTTGTGGCCCTCTACCAACTTTATCCCCAAATTTTAACGCGAAATAATAATTAATTAATTCATTAATGATTAATTACTTAAGTAAAATCTGGTTCGTAACAACATTTATCTTAAGAGAATATTTTAAAGAAATTTCAAAACATTACAAAAGATTTCCATAATTATCAGCGAAGGGTCTGGACGATTCAACAGCAATTTTTGTAATTTTGCAGAATTCTGTCAAAATTTCAAGAAAAATTCGAATTACTGTAAAAGATAGTTGAAAAGATAGTAAAACATTACAAAATATTTCCAAGAATGTCAGAAATGAATTCAGAAGGTTTTAAGACAATTTGAGGAATAACTCGAGTTAGCTTAAAAGATATTTAGGAATTTTTTAAATTTTGAAGAGATTAAATATATTTTAAAACTTTTAATGACTTCCGAACATTTATCAAATAATCCTAAATTTTGTCTGATCATCAAAAAGTCTCAAATATATTTTAAACTATCAAAAATTATCTTATAATTTCATAAAATCCTTCAAAATAAAATAAATTGAAAATTTTCTAGATACTGTCTCGACATATCGGAAATCTTGAGAAGTCTTTTTGAATTTTTCCGAGAAACCTAAGAAAATTATATTTATATAATTATATTTTCACCTTGAAATTATGATTTGCCTACAAATTTTCTCTATTCTGCTTTAGAAAATGTTCCTTTTTTATACAAATTCAACCATTTTGTTGAAATTTCGTCTGTTTGGTTTGAAAATTCATCTCTTCTGATAGAAATTTCATCTTTTTTTATTGAAACTGCAAATGTTCCGTTTAAAATTAAAATTTTCATTGGCTGAGGATTCGAATATTTTATTGAAAATTAATCTTTTTTATGAAAAAAGTCTTTTTGATTTAAAATTAAAAACATTTTCTACTCTAATTCTCAACTATTAAATTTTTTGTTGAGAAACATCTTTGTTCCAAAAATTAATTACTTGGTAAAAGGTTAAATTACTTTGTTAAAAATTCAATTGTTTGGTTGAAGTTCCGTCATTTCAGTTGAAATATCATATTTTCGGTTGAGAATGTAGCCATTTTGTTGAAAAGTTGTCTATTTGGGCAAAAAGTTAATCATTTTGGTTAAGACTTTCACTTTTTGGTTCAGGATTGAACTTTTCTGGTTGAAAATTAAACTGCTTCGTTCTTACAATTTTACTTTTACAATCTATGAATCCAAACAATAAGCAAGTTGTTATTGCAATAAGTAGTTAATTAATACCAGAATTTTCTTCCTTTTTTTTGAAGAATGTAAATGGATGGTTATTATTAAGTGGTTGTCTATTCTTTTGCAAACAATATTTTTATAATGTTATCAAGTAATTCATATCTGTTGTTTTTAGAGTTTTATTCACATGTTGACAGCTACACACTCGTTTTGATTATCATTACGTTCGTCATATGAAATTTCGGCATTATCGTTACGATCGAGTTTTTCGAAGAAAGGGACCAAAAAACATTTGCATTGTACAGAAACAACGCTCGTCTCTGTTTCCAAGTCTGATACTAAATATACCCCTTAATCCGAAGAAAATATTCCCAGAATATAAAATTCCCTTTCTTGCTTGAATTTTCGTATTTTGAAATAATGCAAATCACCTTGTTTCAAAATGTTGATGACGAGACATTCTATCATTTATCAAAACGCAATTATCAGGTTTGTACAAATTCGACACAAATCTGCAGACACAGCATGACTAATAATTTACACAAAATAGGCTCAAATTGCTATCGAACACATATAAAATGGTATACAAATTACACTTAAACTCTCACCAAACCGTTTGCATGAAACCTGTACGAAATTTGTAATATGCGTGCCGTTAGGGGATGATACATTATAATAAATTAACAATATATAGCTTTTTCGGGTTTCAATCGTGTACAAAACTACGAATCTTGCCGACGTTGCATGAACATTGCAGTTAAATTATTCAGGGCTGATCTGAAACTGAAGTTTCAGGTTATGTCGTTCTTATATATATTCTCTACGATGCCTGTGATTGGACAGAGCACCCCATGGTGGGGACTGGTCGAACTTGATTGACCAATCAAGTCTTTTTTTTCAACCCAGA
Organism: Andricus quercusramuli; assembly: GCA_932178445.1. Taxonomy (NCBI): domain Eukaryota; kingdom Metazoa; phylum Arthropoda; class Insecta; order Hymenoptera; family Cynipidae; genus Andricus; species Andricus quercusramuli. Next base: position 87,138 of record CAKNXH010060215.1, read on the forward strand.
AGGACGGAAAGCCAAGTCGAATTGGTATTAAGTCCATTGTCCCTATTGATGTTATTAGGGTGTTTTAAGATTTCAATTGCTTCTCTATGTTTTCTTGGGAAAATATTGTAAATTTTTGCGATAACAGTTATCTTGTCAAATAATATGCTATGCCCTGCTTCGAAATGGTGCTCAGCTAGTGCTGATTGCGTGAAATGTTTTAGCCCAACTTCACTCTTATGTTCATTACACGTTGGCTCACCGCCCTCCAGGGTTCTCCCTGATAGACTTTTCCACAATAACAGGGGATTTTATATACTCCCGGATCACGGAGAGGTGCCTTTTTATCTTTAGGGTTGTTTAGAAGTTGTCCTATTTTCGCAGGTGGTTTTAATATGGTTTGGATGTTGTGTTTGTTGAGAATTCTTCCTATTTCTTCTGTGATACCTAGAATGTGGGGTAGGACGGTGGTCGTTTTCTCTCTCTTTCTTCAGTAGGTTGTGTTGACTTGTTTTTTTGAGTGTATTTTCTTATTGCTTTATCAATTTGTTTCTTTGTGTAATCGTTTAGTATTAGGATTTGTCTAACATTTTGTGATTCCTTTTGTATGTTATCTTTATCTGTTATGGAGACAGCTCTGTATACGTATACTATATCCGTTTGCCTGGGTGGGTTTTCTGTAAACTTCAATCTTTTGTTAACTAGTACGTCCAAGAAAGGCAATTTTCCGCTTTGCTCAATTTCCATGGCGAACTGGATATTAGGGTGTAATCGATTGATGAAATTGAAGAACTTGTGTAGTTCATCTAGTCCATGTCTCCAGACGACAAAAGTGTGGTCAACGTAATGGCACCAAAATTCCGCTTTAACCTTAGATTTGATAAAGATTTCAGTTCCTAGATTTTCCATAAAGATGTTGGCTATTGCAGGTGAGATTGGAGATCCCCTTGCTGTTTCTGAGGTTTGTTCGTAGAATTGGTTATTGACAGAGAAGTAGGTATCAGTGAGACAGTGTTCTATCAAAGGTGTGAGATTGAAGGGGAAGTTTGCAAAGGATGTAATAATATCGATTGTGTCAGAGATTTGTACTGTCGTAAAGAGAGATACTACCTCGAAACTTACTAGGATGAATTGGGGTTGAATGTGAATCTGTTGTATCTTTCTGATAAAGACAAAATAGTTTTGTACGTATGTGATAGAGATTCATGTGAAAGGATTCAGTTCTTTGGCGAGAAAGCGTGCTAGGTTGTAAGTTGGTGAGTTCATTGCGCTGACGACCGGTCTGAGCGGAATGTTGTTTTTGTGGATTTTTGGGAGTCCGTAAAGTTTTTGAGAGATGGGATCAGTAGGTATTAATTTAGATATTGTTTTGCTGTCAAGTTTTGAGTCTTTGAGCAGGGCCTCTGTTTTTCTAACTATTGTTTTGTGTAGTTTTTGTTTTTATTGTAAAAAATAACATTAACCCTGATTAGCCACACTGCAGAAGAATCGCTTAATAGTCACACTGGGTCATAACAAGTCCTAAAAGTCTAAGAAAATTGCTAGGTATTATATAAGTATTGGAAAAGATGATCTTTTAGTTTTTTTAACGAAAATTAATTGTTTAAGTATTCAAACAGAATCGATGAAGTTAAGGTAAAAATCTCCTCTAGGAGGAGTTCGAAAATTCTTTGGGGTAAATTTCACCCCGTGGGATTGATTAGGTACGGAAAAAATTAAGAGACAAAAGTTGTTCACCCAAAAAAGATCTGCAAATTTGTTATAAACTCTTGTCATAAGAATTTATTATAAATGGAGAAATTAACTTTTTAGAAAAAGTACACGCGCCACAATAACATTTTATTTAACAAAATTTTTCGCCTAAATTAGATCTAGAAATTTTCACGAAACTTTTGCGCGCTAGGATGTGTATGTTTAGTTTGAATCGTGAAAAGTAACATTGAAAATAAACAAATTAAATTTACAGAAAAATGACATGAAATGAAATGAAATGTTTTATAACAAAATTGTTTTTTTTTTCTTACAGAACGCGCACTTTTTCCAATGTTATAAATTGTAATAATATAAATTTATTGAAATCTCCTAGTGCTTCAAGGGGTCAGTCGTTTGACCGAAGATAGGGAAGACACCAAATTTAAACTTTTACAGTTTTATTATTTTTCTTTAAACTGTGTTCCTGTATACAGGCAACTTCATACTCTCCTTAATGTACCAGAGGTTTTACAAGAAAAATCAAATAGCTAGCTCCCCGTTAAAGCACTCGACTGATAGCCGCAATGTTGCGCGTTCATAAAAAGCTTGTTTATTCCCTCTTTCAATTTCTATTTTCTAGTATTTATGTTTTTAAATTCAAGCACGAACAGAGTGTTTTAAACCAGTATTACAAAATGTAAATTTTTTCCGCAAACTACAAAAAATACACATTAATAGTAGCCAATTATCTTTAATGCATTCAATTTTTTACACTTACATTTATTTTCAACTATTATTATTTATACACAGAGAAAATTTGTGTGTTAAATTTTGCATAACTTAGTTCGGTAAACGGAGGACATTACGGCATTACACTTAGGAAACGATTTGGTTGAATCAACAACATTTTTGTTGGTTCAACCATAGAATTTCGTTATTATATGGACAACAAAATATTTGCTTGACCCAACTCAATTTGTTGGTGGTTTCAACAAAATCTTTTGGCAGTTGGAGTATTTGGTTGATTCAACCAATAAAAATGGTTAGGCCAATCAAATATTTTATTGAATCGGCAAAAATTTGTTAAATTTAACCAAATTTTCATGTATATCCAACAAAACAGTTTGTTTGGTTCAAGAAAAGTTTTTTTCTGAGTGTATATTAAAATTTCACTTCCAGTCACGTAAAATGAAATAGGGTAATATTTGATGTGAAAATATGAATTATTAATATACACTCATTAAAATTTAATTTGCGATTCTGTGAGAAATAATACAACAAGATATTAGAGATTACCTGACAGTTGGGTAAAATGAGATGTCGATTACCTACCAGTTAGGTAAAATGAGTGGAACTGTTAGGTACAGTTTCAATCATAGAAAACAAAGTCTACCTCTCTTAATATGTGAATTCTACATCCCAGTCATGTAAAATTTCGTGCGCCAGCAAAAAAAAACATTCTTGCTACAAACTGATTCTGTGGAAAGTCATCCACTACTAACAAACACATGCTTACACATATTGTGCAATTCATAAGTATATTGTTGGTACATATACACAATTTAACTCAAACAATTACATTAAATTATGATACATTACAAACGATATAGTCGCACGCTTTTAACGATATTAACGCTATTAAAAATCGAAAACGCTGTGACGGGTTTCGAACCACCTAAGCTACGTTTAACGCATTCTATTCTTCCATGCCCAGAATATCATCTCTTTTTGGGATCTTTTTGCCAAATGGATCAATTGAAAAAAGTAACACTGTCGAACGTTCCTCTTGTCAACTGAACCGTTTAAGGAAGAAAATTCAAGAAAAGACATCATATTCTGGGCATGGGCGAAGAACAGTACAGCACGGCAACGCTAGGCCGCATAGAAGTTCCGTGGTCCGCCATACCATTGAAGAAGTGAAATGAGAAATCCTGCCGCATCCAGCTCACTCTTCACACATTGTCCCGTCCGCTCACCACCTTTTTCGCTCATCACAAAACAGCTTATCTGAGCAACAAATTAAAATTGAAGCTGAAGTGCGAAAAATGGTGCATGAATTTATAGCGTTAAAAAATCAAGCCTTCTTTCGCCCTGGAACCCATCAGTTGCCTGAGCGTTCTAGAACAGTAGTAGTAGCCAGTGGCCACGATATGGATTAATACTTGCATTTTATTAGATTTTCATAAATTAAATAAAAATTCCTTGAAACGGGTAGAACTTATTTGTATACCTGATACATGATTTACAGCAGTTTCCTTATTATAGCCAGGAAATTCTACCAGTGAATTCAATATGAATGACAACTTTTTCCACTTACTTACGATTCTTTCTTTTGGTGGAGAATTATTTTTTTTTATTGATAATAATTTTTTTTCAACTAAAAAGTCAACTCGATTTTTTTTTGAAATTTTTCTATATACATTTGATCTTTTTGGTAGAGAATTTATTTATTTTCTTGAAAATTTAAATACTTCTACGAAAATTAAATTTTTTTGCTCAGAAACTTATTTCTCTATCTGAAAGTTTAAGTAATATATTTTTTGTTGAAAATTTAGCTTTTTCAGTTAAAGATTTATCTATTTTGTTGAAAATTTGTCCTTTTTTGTAGAGAATTAATCTTTTTAGTTAAAATTCATGTATTTTATTTAATTTCTTTGGTTAAAAAATAGTTTTTTCTTATCAAAAATTAATTTTTTGAACTAAAAATTCAACTCAATTTCTTATCGAGATTCTTTCATTTTCAAAATTAATCTTTTTGGTAAAAAATTCAGTTGTCCAGTTATAAATTAATTTTATTTGCTTAAAATCTTATTTCACCAACTAAAAATGGAACTATTCTATACTTTGTTAAAAATGTATGTTTTTTAGTTAAAAATTCATCCATTTAGTTGAAAATTGATTTTTTTTCTGGTAATTTTCAACCTTTTTGGTTGAAGAGGCAACTATTGGGTTGAAAATTCAATTGAAAATGGAAAATGTTGATGGAAAATCCATGCATTTTCTTGAAAATTATTCTGTTTTGGTAGTAAATTAATCTTCTTGGTTGAAATTTTCAATTCTACAGTTGAAAATTATTTTTTATATTGAAAATAAACTTTTTTAGATAAAAATTTAAAAATTAACTTTTCGAACTAAAAATTCAAATATAATCCATTTTTCAATTTTTTCTATAGCCATTACATGTTTTCGGTTGAAAATTTAACTATTCTATTGAAAATTCATTTTATTTGTTTACAAACTAATTTCTCTCTTTAAACATTAAACTATTCTATTCTTTGTTTAAAATTTATTTTTCAGTTGAAAATTTTTCTTTTTTTCATCGAAAATTCATCTTTTCAGTTGTAAATTTACCTAATAGGTGAAATGTTGTTTTTTGTTTGTTTTTATTTGAAGATGCATTATTTTAGTTAGAAGTTTATTTCTTTTGTTAAAAATTGAACAAATTTGATTGAAAATATGTTTTTTTTTGTGTAAAAAATAATTTTTACAACGAAAAAGGTAGCTAATTCATTTTTACTAGAAAATTGATCTTTTCAAGTTGGAAATTCACTTATTTGGTTAGAAACATTTTCTCTTTTATGAGAAATTCAATTATTTAGGTGGAAAATTCATATTTTTTCGTTATAAATTCAACATTGCTTTCAAACATTAGTCTTCGGGGATCTCCCGCCTCGAAGTTCGAAGTCAGTTGTCCAATGCCGTGAGATGTGTTTTTTATCACCCGCATCTTTATATGTACGTCAATTTTCAAATACATTCTACTTTTATTCAGTGACTTGATGAGTATTATCTAATGAGAGAAAAGGATAGTCCATATATTTGAATATTTTCTCAAATTTTACAATATAAACCGAAACGTAAATATGTTAAAGTGTCTACGGGGGACTTGGCTTTAAACTTCAGCCCTGAGAATGTTGACGTCCCTAGCGACTCTCATTTTACCTCACTGTTGTGTAATTCCTCTTCTAATGAAAGTGAAAATCTCTTTAAAAATTCTGCAATCTATCCCGAGTAAAAATCATAGGTATGGGAGTAATCAATCATTGACCTTCCAAAGTATAAAAAAATGTATGGTAAATGAAACGATCCCATACTTCAAGCATGTTGAAATAGTATAGATAAAGTATATCTGAAGTATAGCTGAGGTATGGCTGAAGTATAGCTAAAGTAGAGCTGAAGTATAGCTAAAGTAAAGCTGAAGTATAGCTGAAGTATGGGATATACTTAATCTATACTTAAGTATAGCTGAAGTACAGATTATACTTCATTTATACTTAAGTATGGCAAAAGTACCGGACATAGAATTGTACTCATTTGTTCTACAAATATACCCTAGCAACGTGATAAAACATAATATATCATAAATGACAGCTCGTCCAAAAATTTTAAAAGTTCGCGATTCAAGTGATTTCATGAGTCAACTATATTTTGAATATTGTTCGTGAGGATATACAATATGCAACGGATATACAATGGACTACTTATGTGACTAGTGTGTCATATACAGGGTGTCCACGCCAGGGCTTACCAAAAGGTATGCAACCCGCTGTACACGGCCATAAGAATACCATTGGCGTGTAAGACGGGTTGCATAATTTTCGGTAAGCCCTGGCGTGAACACCCTGTATATTGGTAAGAGATCCAGAATCTTTGATTCCTAAACATAATATCAATAGCATTAAAAGTTTCAATAAAATTGTTACTTAGGTGAAATGTTTAGTATTAAATATCATAAATTGAAACAATTCATGTTACAATTAACATTTTACATATTTGCATTTTACTTATTTTAGAATTTTCAAACAATATTCATTGACATTATGAAAATCATGATTCTGGATCTTTATTTTCATGTATTTCAGATAACTGATTATCTCTCATCAGCAATGATACGGCTATACCTACTATAGCCATGATTTCCCTATACTTTGGACATGATCTACATACTTGAGCTATACTTAAAAGATATACTTCAGCCATACTTTGACTGAACATCAGCTATACTTTATCTATACTGCAGCTATACTTCTCAGATATACTTTAAAAATACTTCCCCTATACTGCAACTATACATTGTTATACTTTAGCTATATTTGAGCTTTACATCCACAATACTTCACGCAAATCTACATGAAGTATGGGATCGTCTCAAATGCCATACTTTTACTATACTATCTGAGAGATCACTCCCATACGATTTCACAGATGTTTTCCTAGATCAATCCCATACCAAAATTTGTTTACCCGGGATACTTTCTTTTAAGTGAATCTTTAATATCACACAAAAGTAAACTCTAAATCATTCATTTGATGGAAATTTACAATAATTCGCGTTATTTTATAATATACTGGTATTAAAATAATACATCCCTTATATTAATTATTACATATCAGAATTTTCACTTTTGGACTTGAGATTTTACATAACTCTCTTGTAATATTTATAGTTCTGTTTTGCATTAAATCCTAAAATAATTGTAAACTTTATCTAACTGCAGTAATGAAATCCATTTACCTAACTAATTAGGTAAATTTCAATGAACAAATTTTCTCCGTGTACCATTAGGATTACATGGTATCGCGCACGATACCGGAGTGATACTGGCCATAAAAGCAAGAAAAACAAAAAGTTTCGCGACATCTGGCACATCTGATAAACGCAGATTTTTTACATTTACATAGTTTTTTCAGAACGTTGATGGGAAAGCATACTTCATTCATTTTCATAAAAGTTCTCCTATCATCACAGAGTTTCGAAGTATACCATGCATAATGCAACATATTACAAAATATCGGAGAGGATAATTGATGGCGAACAATTGAATGTATTTGGCTTCCTCATAGAGGAAGCTTTGTAATGTTAACATTTTTCAAAATTTTCAAATTCATTTAATCACGCCCTCCCTAATTTAAAAATGTCTAATACAATGTACTAAGCAATTGTCCGGATGTGTGTGTGTGTGTGGATGTGTGGATGTGTCTGTGGATGTGTGGATGTCACGCTTTTTTGTGAACACGATAACTAGAAAACGGTTGCAGATAAATTGATGAAATTTGGAGACCTTATTTTCCTCACTAATATCTTGAAACTGACCAAAGGATTTCTAAAAATATTTATTGCATTTTTTTCTAGCACTCAATAATATTTTAAAAATCGGTTTTTTATAGTAAAACTTTTTTCATTTGCATAATTCAAAGTTGATGCAAAAATATAAAAGATTCCTTGGTTCAGGGCGAATCGATTGACCTATAATATTAATACATTTTATTGAAGAGTAGGGAAGTTATGGTAATTTATATATTTTGAAAATCGGTTTTTTATAGTAAAACTTTTTCCACTAGCATAATTCAGAGTTGATGCAACAATATAAAAGATTCCTTGGTACGAAACGAATCGATTGACCTATAATAATAATGCATTTTATCAAAGAGTAGGCAATTTATGGTAATTTATATATTTTGATAATCGGTTCTTTATAGTAAAACTTCTTTCATTAACATAATTTAAAGTTGATAAAAAAACAGAAAAGGTGTGTTGATTCGAGTCGAATCGATTCACCTATAATAATAATAAATGTTATTGAAGAGTAAAAAAGCTATGGTAATGCATAATATTTGAAAATACGGTTTTTTATAGCAAAACTTTTTTCATTAGCATAATTCAAAGTTGATGCAACAATGTACAAGATTCATTGGTTCGGGATGAATCGATTAACCTATAATATTGATACATTTTATTAAAGAGTAGGGAAGTTATGGTCATTTATATATTTTCAAAACCGTTTTCTTATAGTAAAACTTTTTTCATTAACATAATTCAAAGTTGATGCAAGAACAGAAAAGATGTGTTGATTCGAAACGAATCGATTGACCTATAATATTAATGCATTTGATTGAAGAGTATGGAAATTGTGAAATTGCATAATATTTGAAAACACGGTTTTTCATAGTAAAACTTTTTTCAGTAACATAATTCAAAATTGATGCAAGAACGGAAAAAATCTCTTGACTCGAGGCAAATCGATGGATCTATAATAATAATACACTTTATTGAAGATTAGGGAAGTTCTGCTCATTTATAATATCTGAATCATCAGTTTCAAACAGAAAAACTTTTTTCATCGACATAATTTAAAGTTGATGCATGAATAGAAAAGACTTTTTGATCATAAATTTTCAAATATAGTAATATTATAACAATTTTTGTGAAGAAATAATAAAGCTGGGAAAGGGATAGGGTGCGACAGAACTTTTCCTTTCCCTTTCCCAGTTAAAAAAATTATTATTTCGAACGCAAGATTTGATTTGTCTGATTTGCCTTTGTATTTAAAACATTTTTTGTATTATTTTGTAATTTTTCATTTTTGGTAAATTTCTATTTTTAAATTGAGCAAAATGAAGACTTTGGTTTGTCTTTTATTGAAAAAAATAACTAATGCTTCCTCTATGAGGAAGCAAATACATTTGCTAACGGGAAGCAAAGTGCTCGTGAAATGAGCCCCATACAAACAAACTGGAAACACTCGAGATCGAATTCACAGCTAGTTTATACTATCCTCACGGGAATTTATTTCGCTATTATGTTTAATCAAGTAAGAACAGTTCTGAAGACGCTCCATAAGATTTTTTACCTGCCTGTAAAAATAACCCTCACAAGGTTGGACCAAAGGAGTAGACTTTGGCGGAATTACTTTGGCGGTGCACTTCGATCAACCTTCATAGTCCAGCTTGAACATCAAATCATAGATGCATTTTAACATTTTAATTTTGTATTTATTGTTCAAATTATCATTTAAAACACTTGGTTCCTAATTTAATTTGAAAATATAATTACTAGAAACTGTTGAAGAATAAAGAATTTAAATAAAATGCACAATTTTCCAAACGAGAGATAATAAAAATACGATGAACACAGTTTTTTTAAAATAAGGAATAAATAATCATTAAATGGTATAATTTCAGTCAATGTTATTCAAAAATGGAATGAACAAGCATTTTGATGAAGAATGAAAAATGTAAAGATTGCGAGAATCGAACGCCCAACCTTGCGGCCATCAGCCGAGCGTTCTAGCAGGGAGCTACCGACGCTTCGAAATACTTTCACACCGGCTTGATGAGCATCCCTTCGCCATTTATAAATGCATTTTTCTCGAAAATGGGTCAAAATGACGTCTTCTTGATTTGTCTCAGAAAACCTCCGGTACGTACCTTCGATTGAGAAGAGTATCAATTCCAACAAAAAAGCATACCTGAAGGTTCCCTTGTTAAACCTATAATTCCTCAGTTCATTTATCTCAATTATTTTAATTCTAACATTTCAAGCAGAAAATAAAATTAAAATGTTAAAATGCATGTATGATGAAATGTTCAAGCTGGACTATGAAGGTTTATCGAAGTGCACCACCAAAGTAATTCCGCCAAAGTGTACTCCTTTGGTCCAACCTTGTGATGATTATTTTTACAGGCAGGTAAAGAATATTATAGAGCGTCTTCAAGACTGTTCCGACTTGATTAAACATAATCGCGAAATAAATGCCCGTGAGGATAGTATAAAAATACATTCAATTGTTCGCCATCAATTATCCTCTCCGATATTTTGTAATATGTTGCATTACGCTTGGTATACTTCGAAACTCTGTGATGATAGGAGAACTTTTATGAATGTAAATGAAGTATGCTTCCCCATCAATGTTCTGAAAAAATCATGTAAATGTAAAAAATCTGTGTTTATCAGATGTGCCAGACGTCGCGAAACTTTTTGTTTTTCTTGCTTTTATGACCGGTATCACTCTGGTATCGTGCACGATACCACATAATCCTAATGATATAAATAATAATAGTTGAGAATAAATGTAACTGCAAAAAATTAAATGCATCAAAGATAATTGGCTACTATTAATGTTTTTTTTTCTGCAGTTTGCCGAAAACATTCTAATTTTGTAATAATGTTTGAAACACGCTGTTCGCGCTTGAATTTAAAAACATAAATACTAGAAACTAGAAATTGAAATATGGAATAAACAAGCATTTTGATCAAGAAAAAAAAAAGAAAAAAAAAGTACGGATAGCGAGAATTGGACGCGCAACCTTGCGGCTATCAGCCTGGTGCTCTACCAGGGAGCTGCCGACTTCATTTTTCTCGGAAAGCCTCTGGTACGTACCTTTCATTAAGTAGAGTATCAATGGAAAAAAGAAGCGTACCTGATGTTCCCCTTGTAAGAGAAAAATCCATGTATTTAAAGAATATTTGAAATATCGCTTGAAGGGAATCGTAATCAGTTCATTTTTCGAATTTTTAGCCACTCTAAAGTGCCTTTGGATAAATTAATCCCTGGAAACCCTCAAAAAGCTCTAACATGTGAGAGTTTCGTAAAAAATGTTGAAATTCCTTTGAACCCATTGAAATCAACTGAAGATTCCTAAGAATAGAGAGAGAAAAAATCTTGGAATATTTGAAAATCTTTGAAATCCCATGAAGCATTTCAATTTTCTGGAATAAATTCTCTGAAATTCGATAAAGAATAATATATAAATATAAACATTAAATTTTCTCCTGCACAAAATATTAAAATTGAAATAATTATATCAATTGAACTGCAATATTATAAGTTTTAGGGGAAAAATGTATGAATTGAAAATGCATTTAGGAATCTTCGAAAATAAAGCGTCAAGGAAAACGTCAACACCTAGTTTTCGAGTTTTGAACCACCTTAAAGTATCTTTAAATATTAACCCCCACCCCCCGCTCTATCATTACATGAGGCGCGATAGTCTAAATTTCTATCAAGAAATTTCACCTTTATTTGAAGTTTTTAACTTTAAAAATTTCACTTGAGCAAAATTAATATAAATTGGTATAAAAGGAAAACTCATCTTTAAAATAGGCTTCAGGCTCTTCTATTTTCTGTTCAATTTTCAGGTTACACTTGAGTTACGCGGTTATAAATCTTTTATGAAGTTGCCTGTATACAGAAACACAGTTTAAAGAAAAATAATCAAACTGTGAAATTTTATATTTGGTTTCTTTCCTATCTTCAGACAAACAACGGTCCCCTTGAAGCACTAGGTGATTTCAATAAATTTATATTATTACAATTCATAACATTAAAAAAAGTGCGCATTCTGTAAGAAAAAAAGCAATTTTGTTATAAAACATTTAGTTTCATTTTATGTCATTTTTCCATAAATTTGATTAGTTCATTTTCAATGTTATTTTTTACGATTCAAACTAAAAATACACATCCTGGCGCATAAAAGTTTTTAGCAAAATTGTAGATCTGATTTGGGCGGAAAATTTTATTGAATAAAAAGTTATTATGGCGTGTGTCCTTTTTCTAAAAACTTGATTTCTTTATTTTTAGTAAATTTTTATAACAAGAGTTTACAACAAATTTTTATATATTTTTTGCTTGAACAACTTTTGTCTTTACATTTTTGAGCCTTTCTCGAGGCGTTTTCAATGTTGTAAACAATCACATAGTCAGTAAGTACGTTTGTCCTGTCTGAGCCTTTCTCGAGGCGTTTGCAATGTTGCAAACCATCACACAGTCAGTAAGTAAGATTGTCCTGCCTGAGCCTTTCTCGAGGCGTTTGCAATGTTGTAAACAATCACATAGTCAGTGAGTACGTTTGTCCTGCCTGAAAGCCTGTCTGCAGGCGTTCGCAATGACATCACTCAAACCCTAAACAGAACCTGCGCACTGATTGACAACACATTGCTTTGAGATCACGAAGACCTGCATATGCTATAGGCGCGTCAGTCGAAAGGAATAACATAAGAAAAGGAACAAATAAAACCATTGGTTTAGAAAATAGAAAGAAGCCGAAAAATTGCCCTCAAATAAACAACGAAACTTTCGAATGCAAATATTTTCTATAAAACAACACACAATTCACTTCGTAATACGAGGAAATTTTTATTAAACGCATAATATAATGAATTGACGAACGAAAAGGGAAAGCTGGTTTACAGGAAGGGCAAACAATTTTAGGGATTAGATCAGAAACATCAGGTCATAGCTCCATCGACAACTGTCACGATGCGGGCACCGACAAACGAAAACAAGTCTTTTGTGAAGCACACTAATATACATATTATAAGAGTATTTTTGCTGATTAATTAAATTTTTAATATTTTCAATTGAAACTTGGACTCAGAATGAGTCCAAGCGATGCCTGAAGGGCGCCAGATAGTTTTAGATAATCAAAACTACCAAAATCACTCTTTGTTTTCCTAATTACGCATTGTGTGCCCGATAACTCCAGTAGAGTGGCGGAGTAAGGGGATGACGCAGTGAGAGGTTAAATAAAAATTATCAGTATATCAATTATGTCAATATTAATATAATTACTCATGAGAATACTAGGTTCCCGACACTTCATTTAGACAGAGTGTTCCGAGTGACCACTTGACCTTTCACGTTAATGTCCATAATCCAAAGACCTATTAGAATTTTCCCGCACGAGCGGGGGCCCCGGATGCCCAAAACTATAGCAAAATTTTACACTTTTTCATTATGAGCGCGAGTTACGAGAATGACCTTGCCCGAGGTCAGCAACTAACAAATTTCAACGGCGTGTGTCTACCACTTCGACCAACGACGTTGAAACGCGACAAGTTAAACTTTAAAGGAGAGAATTAAACGGGTACCCACCTGGCAGCGTCAGTCCTCCTCGATAGCGTCCTCTCATTTTTCCTTATTTTGGATATTTTTGGTTCCGGTTTAATAGCAAAATTCCTGTGTTTTCGTGTAGCCACGAGGTACCCACTTCGAGCTTGGAATTACGAATGAATATGTTAAGAGTGGCGTCCCCGTTCTCCCTCTCATGGGAGTCGGAGCGCCACCCGAGTACGAGCTTCGAACTGTAAAGTGAGAGGACGAGCGAAGGAAAAAGGACAACTGCCAAGCTCGTAACCCCGCTACGTGGTGGCGCACAGTCCACCTGCGTTATCTGCCACGCAAGCCTTCACCGCCTGCCGCTAGTCGAGGGTCCAGGGTGGGACTGACTCAGGTCAGCATGCAGATTCTCCATGGCCGCTTGCTTCCAATTTTTCCGAGCGGTCTTGCACGTATGGGAATCCCGTCCACTACGCATGCGCCAGGAAAATCTCCTCTTCTTAGTCCTTGGCGACCGCAGACCCCCAATGCAGCCAACCTCGTGTAATCTGACAGTTGTTGTTATTGTTGTGTGGGGGGTGGTTAATCCACCTTTCCACCCGAGAGGAATATGAAATAAACAAGGAAAACAAAAGAAATTAAAATAAAATAACATAAAATATAATAAGGCACTGGGAACCCGTGGTCTAGCAATTTGTGGTTCTGGTCGGATGACCTAACCTCCCTAGTTTGACAGGTGATGTTTAGTTGTATAGAAAGTCAAGGTGAGTTTATACAAAATGAAAATCAAATTAATTATGAATTCCCAATCATTAAAATTCATTATGATTTTTACGATTCCAACAAAAACTATGATTCTTTGAACTACTAGCCGTGGAACTCTTATATTCCCGGCTAGTATAGTACTGTCCGCGGACAGTCCGTGGGTTTGATTCGTGATTCCAAACTCATAACCCTAGTAAAATGATTATTCTTACGCTAATTTTCAGAGATTTTAGATGTTTTTGTGCGGGGTACAAAATTACCCCGTCACAATATATCAACTTGACGTGTCAAAAAGGAAAAACACATGTAGATCATTGAATTTCATAGATCAGATCACATATTAATAAATTCATATATAAGATCACAAGTACACATGTAAATGGGAAATAGCAGAAATATTGCATGTAGGAAAATGAGATATTCATAAGTGTCAGTATTAATGTCCTGTGAAATTCAGGCAATCGGCATAAGGCACAATGTTCAATTAGCATGCAATGTTCCATGTAAGTTAAGTGTTCGATAGTGAGAGTCGGAAACAGAGTTTAAGTTTTAGAATTGTGAGTGTTTATGCTTTACGTTCATGCTCCCCTCGCTAACCCAACATTCGGCTCGAAGGACCAAAATGTTAGTTATTTAATGACGGACTGGCGTGGGGCAGCGAAGGGATCACATTCAGTCATGTCGAAGTCGACTAACAAGACACCATAATATGTATCACCATAATTATGAAAAAGCCTTTAAATACCTGTTGTCGAATTTAATTTAAACTTAGAGTACTTGAAAACGTTCATAGAAATTTCACTGGAAGCCGGATATGAACCGACACCTCGTCTATCCATCAAAGGTGCAATAACCAATTAAGCTATCCCAGCAGGTACTCATTTTGAACCCAAAAAAAGGTTTTGGGTTTTTGTAGAAAATTGGCACAGATGTAACCTCCGGAAGCTACGACCACGATCGTTCCCCGAACGGTCGATCCCGACGAAACTGGAGGTGATACGTCGTCCGACTCGTCACTCCCCACAACAGCAGGAGTTGATCGAGTGGGGAAATCACTGCACAAACACATAGAGAACTGAAGGTGACGTTAACGTTTTAACTACTCAACTGCCCGAAACGTCCATAAGAATCATTGGACTTCTAACCGTCGCGACACTGGATCACTAGCCACACTTGCCTACACCTTGAGGAATACTGAGAAGCCAGAAAAAAAGGGTACCAAGTCACAACAAGGGAGCTTCACACTAACACCCAACTCTCCACTCCCACCAAAGGGGAAGCGCCTGAAACTCAAAGAACAGAGAGAGACCCTCAAGGAGAAAGAGCACTGGGCGAAAACCACTTGATTAACAAAGAAACCTTGAAGGTCACTCAAACAAGAATAACAACATCAAATAAATTATTAACATGTTGTAATTGCTATAACTCCGGTATTTTTTTGTATAAAAAAAGTCATGAAGATAAATTGTTCGTCTTTTTAAGTACTACTAATAACCGTACATAGAATTTGTAAATCTTAAAGAAGTGGTTTCAAAAGATTTTTAAATGCGCGAACTTTTTGAATTTTCATTCAAAATGGCTGGCTAACAAACACATACAACATTCCGCTCAGACCTACCGTCAGCGCAATGAACTCGCAAACTTACAACCTAGCACGATTTCTCGCCAAAGAAGTGAATCCTTTCACATGAATCTCTATCACATACGTACAAAGCTCTTTTGACCTAATCAGAAAGATACAACAGATTCACATTCAACCCCAATTCATCCTAGTAAGTTTCGACGTAGTATCTCTCTTTAAGAAAGTATCAATCTCTGATACAATCGATATTATTACATACAATGGGATCTCCAATCTCACCTGTAATAGCCAACATCTTTATGGAAAATCTAGAAATTAAAATCTTTAACAAATCCATTGAATAAACCAAAAAATTATCCTTCCATAGTTTAATTGAAGAAGAAATTTCGACGGATGAAGGCAAAAAGAGTCAAAATCTCATATTTTTGGTAACGTGTGCGACGTTTCGTTTGCATTGGTTCGCCAACTTCATCAGGCGTTGACATGCACTGGTTAAAACATTCATCGAAATTTCTTCTTCAATTTAACAAATCCAAGCTTAAAGCGGAATTGTGGTGTAATTACGTTGACCACACTTTTGTCATCTGGAGACATGGACTAGATGAACTACATGGAGACATAGACTAGATAAACTACACAAGTTCTTCAATTTCATCAATCAATTACACCCTAATATCCATCTCACCATGGAAATTGAACAAAGCGGAAAATTGCCTTTCTTGGAGGTACTAGTTCACAGAAGATCTGATAACACATTAGGATATGAAGTTTACAGAACACCCACCCAGACAAACAGATACCTACATGCCTCCTCCCATCACCACCCATCTTAAAGCAATCGATCATCAATGCTCTTGTATACAGAGCTGTCTCCATAACAGATAAAGGTAACATACAAAAGGAATCCCAAAACGTTAAACAAATCCTAATACAAAATGATTACACAAAGGAACAAATTGATAAAGCAATAAGAGAATACACTAAAAAAACAACTCAACCCAACCTGCTAAAGAAAGAGAGAGAAAACGACTGTCCACCACACGACGAATCACTACTTGACTTGGACATGATTTCAAATCGCAAAATGACTTTCGCGCATAAAAGTAGTAGTTGGGTGTACAATCTAAATAATGAATGATACGAACCATGAAAGAGCCTCGGAATGGACTGAAACTTTGATTGACGAAATGCAAACACACGGTAAATGTAACGGTCGAAATTCAGGCTCTTAAGGTAGTAGAACAATGAGAAACTATGCATGTAAGGAAACTAGATATTTTATGTGTACCAGAGACAGAGAAAAAGGGTTGCGAAAGTAGATTTTGTATCTCCTAGATTGCTGTTGGCTAGAAAGAAGGTAGAAATCAAAAGACTATTTGTCATAGCGCGCTACGCTCCAGTTATTGCGATCCGAGAGAAGTCAAAGACGCCTTCTGGGATACTTTAAATGATACAATAAGTACTTGCGATCAAGGCGGAAGAATAATTCTGCTAGGAGATATGAACGGATGGTTCGGCGTTCAAGGTCAGGATACAGATAAAGAAAGGGCACTAGGTAAGTTTGGGGATCCAAGAAAAAATTATAACGAGGAAAAATTAGTTAGCTTATGCTTAGGAACGGGCCTATTCATTACAAACACTTGGTATCGACATAAAATGATCCACATGTACACCTGGTGTAAAGGAAATAACCACAGTATAATTGACTTCATTATTGCGGATGAAAGACAAAGAGATACAAGAGTCATGTGGAGTTCCAAATGCAATAATTATCATTATCATCTAGTCTCCAGAATAAGCTTAGGGCGGGAATGAAGAAGTGTTGAATAGTCTCAATCGGTTCCTTTTTTTTTTTTTAACTAAGGGAATTGTGATGAGGTAATAGCTCACTGAAGTCACTCAATTTTAAGCAACTAAAAAACAGTATTTATTGAAGCAAGGTTCTAAAATCTTTAGACTAACCAGTTTTTACAAAGCGTCTCATTAACTACACAACTAACGTTGATTATGAGTTTCGTTGTAACAAGTTACACGCGACAGAGATGTAACTCGGTGCCCGGTCTTTGGCTTACTAACTAACGAACTCGTCGTCGCAAACATACACGAATCTAATTTTATTCGTCATATTCACAATGTATACAATCCTCACATCCTCAAAGGTATTCTATCGCTCTCTTTGCTCACTCTGAACA
>CAKNXH010060215.1:104975-158012 GCA_932178445.1 Andricus quercusramuli
TCACATCCTCAAAGGTATTCTATCGCTCTCTTTGCTCACTCTGAACAAGAAGCAAGAGAACCAGAAGAACGAAAGAAACGCGAATCAAGATTGAGAATTTACAGAAACCGGAAGTACGACTACATTTTCAGAATAAGATAAACGAACGCATAGATATGGCAACTTGCTTAGAAACAATAGGGATATAGAGGGCGCTTGGACTTTGTTATGGGATATCATTGCTAAAACTGCGATTGAAGTGTGTGTTACGGCAGTGGTAGGAAGAAAGTCTGATAATGCGTGGTGGAATGATGAAATACAAGCAGCCAGGCAAGAAAAGGAAAAAGCCCAAAAAAGAACATTATGCATCACAGTTCTTAGCGAAGAGGAGAAAAATAGACTTAAAAGCGATTACAGAGACAAAAAGAGGAAATCTGGACGACTAGTAAAGGGAAGTAAAGATGAAATCAAAACAGAAGAAGAGAAGAAAATATAAAACAACTTCGAAGCGATCATGAAACTATTATTTAAAGAGAGGAAGGGAAGTAATAGTACAGAGTTTGTCAGCATTAGAAACAACAAAGGTGAAATGTTATATGATTCGGACGGGATGGTAGACGCACTGAAAGACTCTTTCAAAGAATTATTAGGAGGTGAAGCTATAGGCCAACACAAATGGTATATAGAACATAATGCATTGGAAAACCCAATTGAGAAAGTCTGTGTTACTGAGCTTAGTGACATAATTCAGAGTTTAAAAAATGGTAAGGCGTTAAATGTTAAATGCTAAATGGTAATGTGTAATGAAAATAACAGGAGAAAATATATGGGATGCCCAAAGTGGATTTATGCCAGGAAGATCATGTACGGATCAAATATTTAGCTTGAGACAGATCACAGAGAAAAGTTTGAGAGTAGGAAAGAAAGTTTTCTGTGAATTTGTTGACCTGGAAAAAGCATTTGACAAGGTAAATAGAAGTAAACTTTGGGAAGCCCTTAAAGAATACGGAGTTAATGGATGGCTCCTACAAGCAATACAAACGATATATGCAGAACATGGGCCTTAATATTATAGTGAACAAAACAAAAATCATGGTGTTTGAAGGAAAAGGTGAGAAAAAAATGTGCAACATTGTTCTGAATGATGAGAGACTAGAGCAAGTTGATAAGTACGTATATCTGGGTAGCCTATTCACCAGCGACGGGAAGATATATGAGGAGTTAGATAGTCTGTTAGACCGACTGTCCTATACGTTAGCGAGACATGAACCTTTCAAGAAAAGGATCAGAGCAAAATTAACCCGATTGGCATGAAACCTCTGCGCACAATTTGCAGCTAAACACTGATGGACAAAGTAAGAAACGAGATAATCCTCAAAGAATGTGGTACAGATGAGACACTAGTTGACATATGGGAAATAAATCAATTATGATGGTTCGGACATGTTGAAAGAATGAAAGATGAACGACTGACATAACAATTGTATAATGGTAAATTAAATGTCGATAAATGTCAATGGCGATACCACGCTGAATTCACCAGTTCTCGTAAGATCACTGAAATTAAGCAGTGTTGGGCGCGGTTAGTACTTTGATGGGTGACCGTTTGGGAATACTGCGTGCTCTAGGCCCGTCGTGGGTGTGGTGAGCAACCTGGATCGGAGCAGTGTTGCGGAAAGAACGTGTCATTTAAATAAATAACACGAGAATTCCAGAACAATCTACAAAATCTATACCCCCCCCCCCACCTTACACCACTCCCATCTTTACCGAGCAAGTCACGCCTACACCGAAAGGGAAATGGCTTAATGGTATAATAAAAGAATAATAAGGAATATTTCACGGTGGTTGAGAATAAAATTTGATGAAAACTAAGAAACAAACATTAACGTAATCATGATAAATATAGTTTGTACTTTATGTTGCAATATCTGAATAAGCAATCCTAGACCGAGGTGCATAAATAAATGTGATATGCATTTGATATAACAGTGTTGAACATAATGGAGGAAAGTTCACATTTTGGACAAAATCGAGGGCGAAGCACAATATATGTGATGAGAATGTGTTCGTCAAAGCCGAATGAGCTTTGACAAAAGAGAATTCACAATCATCAAATTACAGTTGTCGATGCTTTGACATTTAATTTTAAAAGATTTGTGCACAAATGTGGGGGAAACACAATGACCGAACGGGCAGCGCAAGGTAAATACATTATCGAGCGCGCAATTTTAAAATACGAACCTACGTTCAGTTTTGAGGTTATCTCGCTCATCGTTTTTAACATGCCACAGACTTGAAATATTAATTTAACATGTGCTTCATAATTTCTGGGGTTACCTTCTGTTCACAGTACGAAAGGAGGACATCTGATAATTTCCTAACCTAACCTAACATTACTACCATATTAATGGCAGTTTTATTGAATATCAAATAATGCAAATCACGAATGTTTAACCGAATGATTTTATTCCTACTAAAATGTAGTTCCTCTCGAAGAAAATACATATATTAAGTAGTTGCATTATAATATGCAATTTAGTACGCTAAGTATCACAGGTACTTGTCATACACAATACTGTTACTTAAATACTGTTGTTTTAGTGATACTTATCTGATTTACATACAGACTATAATTTATAAAAGAATTAATTTCACTGTGCTTGTGACAAGGAAGAAACACATATTTTAAAAAAAAAAGGAGTATCGACTCTAAGTTAACAAAAATTTGAAGAAGTCGATGTATCTTCCTCGCTTCGAGATTTATGAACTGTAAAACCATTAACACTCATGTTCTAAATCAGGTAACAATTAAAACTTAAGAGTATTTTTCGGAACTACCAACTTTATCTAATAAGGTAACATTTTCGGATCGCAAAAGATATTTATAAAATGGTTAAGTGGAGAAAATTTTCAAATTGAATAGAACTCTTATAATGTGTCTAATAGATTCGACAGACAAACGATTTCTTTTGTCACTCCATTGTACATTGATTAACGAAAAAATTCTTTCTCCAGACGCATTATGTGCTGGAATGGAAAAGATGAACTGAGAAATGATCAGTAACTATGAACACGAATTCATGTTAGAATTGCGGTTGAGAATCTCAGCTATTTTGTAGCTCGATTCACGTTTGAAAAAATCAGCGTCTTGTTTTTTGAAAAAATTCTTTAAATTGACATATTGATCGAAAATTATTGAGCTGTTGATGGAAATATTTTTCGTTCTCAAGTAATTGATCCTTTTTCAATATTTTCGAACTTAAGTTCTTTTTTTTCTTGAAATTTAAGTCATTCGAAAACTCTGAATCCCAAAAAGGAATCAGTCCATCGGAGCGAATAGCTTTAGGTTGCCTGATAAGCTTTGTTTTCTGCCATATTGATTGGTTGCCGTGTTTTCGTAATTTAGACATTTGGGTTCTTACCTCCAGCGGGAGGAAATTTGAGTCTATTTTTCAATTTATACACTTAACAGTGCTATTGATATGAGCTGAAACTTCCAAAAACATTTGTCTTTTCTCTCTCCCTCTCTACAATTTGCATTGTTTGGTGAATTGCAGCCACGAAAGAGTGGACAAAGTAAAGAAAGCATTCACTCAAGTCACTGGAAGAACTTCCAACAAATATTTCGGTGGTTCTTCGATTGATAAAAAGTACAAACGCAAAGCCGGAAGCATTTGAAGAATTAATCCGATGACCGGAAACAGAGAATTTTTTGTACCAATTCGATTGACACCACCAAAGTTTATGTTTGGGTTATCGCCCGAAAAAGTGTTTACCTTTTTATTACCTTGAATTCATAAAAAATTTCAGTCAGTAAATTTCCAATTGTTTCTGCTATTTCATTTTTTGCTTTTTTCAAATCTAAAACCCTCACTTGAGTTACACCCTTAAAATACTCAAGATACTGCAAAACAATCTGGAATAATTTATCATGACCATGGTTGCTGCTTTCAGTCACCATTCCGATAAATGGCATATCCTTGAGATCATTCAGTCGAATTTCCATCAAGTGAGATGACAAAACGCCTTTTACAATTTTGTATGTATCCGAACTGGCCATTTTTCTAAAAATTTTGAATCTAAAAGCTGAAAAATTACAACCATGGAAAATAGCAACTTCGTACTGTAAACCTTGAAAAGTTTAATATTGAAAAATTGAAAATTTAACAAATTTAATACTGCAAATTTGAAGAATAAAACACTATCATTACGATTTCCAGGCAAATCAAAATTAGAATCGAAAAAAGAAAAAATCAGAAATTATGGAAAAGAAAATTTGTATACTCCTAAATCTACAGGATTAAACATCTTGAAGTTGAAAATACAAGCAATTTCATATAAATTACAAACTCGAATCTCAAAATTGAAATATTTAAATGAAATAATATGAAAATAAAAAATGTGCAACTATAAAATTAAAAATTGAGAAGATTTTATAATTTTGTAATTCAAAGATTGAAAAATCAAAAATCTGTTTTCTTAGAATCAGAAAGTCAAGAGAAAAACTCGGGAATCTCGCAGAAAAGCCAGGTTTGTAGCTCCTTTCTATTTGTGTATTTAATTCTATCATATTGTATTTTTACTTTTTTTCAATTTTGTTATATGCTTCATTTTATTTAACTGTTTGTCATATTTTTTTTAATTTTCCACCATACATTATTCCATTCAATTCTGTAATATTATTAATGTTGTCCAAATATTATATATATATATATATATATATATATAATTAAACAAGAAGTTAAACAACCACCGCAGGGTACCACTAAGAGCAACTGCCATCTAAAAAAAAATGTCAATAGCCCCCAGTAGAACCGCGGTAAAATACACCTGTGGCCACGTCTCACATCCGTGAGACGGGTGGTCACAAGGCACGACGAAATCACAACAACATGCCGGCGAACCCTCGTGTGTCTTGAGGAAACGAAGTGACCCAAGGATGACAGCTTTCTGCATCCATCTCGCAAGTGCCTTGGCATATTTTTGGCACGCGGGTATGGCTTTAAGGTTACGAACCAGCGATAATTTCACACCTCCGAGAGCACCTATCACAAGGACAATTACTCGTACCGAATATTTTGGGTACAGTCGACGCAGCTCTCTTTTAAGGTCTTGATATCTCTCCTCTTTTTCTTTCTCCTTTGCAGTGATGTTTTATTCGGACGGAGCCGAGAATTCGATCACGAATATAGTTCGTCTCTCGAAGTCTTGGAGAACAATGTCAGGCCTCGAGTGCGCAGCGGAGTCTGCTGCCCGAAAATCGTAGTTCCAGAAAATCTGGCACTTCTCGTTTCGGACAATTGACTCTAGATCCCGTTCAGCGTCCGGCAGGGCAGGGTCGCGACCAACGCCGTAAGAGCGACAAAGGTGGTAATAAAGTACTCTTAGGGCCGCATTATGTCTATAGATATACGTTGTTCCTGCGTGGGTCGGACACCCCGATAGTACGTGTTCTAGGTACTCAGCGTGTGCATGACACGCTCTGAACCTATCACTGGGAACTTCTCGACATAAAATGCGGTGACGGTATGCTAAGGTGGAGATGACACCGTCCTGGCATGCGAAAATAAAAACCTCTGTACCTGAATTGAGCCCTGATGATTTGAGAAAAGCAAAAGTTTGCTCCTTCGACAGGGACTGTTTTTCTACATTTCTGTGAAAGTTGCCGTGCATATGCTTGTCGAGTAGCTCTTGGTGAAATTTTCCAACCTCTGCTTTCTTTACTTTGGCTTTTAGACGTGAAGCATCTAGATGGAGTAATGCACTTTCCTCACTTCTGATGTTAAAATTCAGGCCAAGGGTCTCGGCAGCTTGCTCCGCGGCTTTGTAAAGGAACGCTCCTTCGCCAATCATCTCGTAGTTTCTGACTATCTTTAGGAGAGGATCTCTGCCATTCACAACGATGTTAGCTGTACTCAAAACAATTCGGTTATGAAGACACTGGAGATTCAGAAGTCCGCGTCCGCCTTGACGGCGTGAAATGTATAATCGCGGAACTGACGAATTGATATGCAAGCTTTTATGCATATGCATGATCTTACGCGTGGTGACATCAAGGGCCTTAAGCTTGTTCTTCGTCTTGAACCACCCCCAACGAGTAGAGTAGAACCGGGACGGCAAGCATGTTAGTCGCAGATACCTTGTTCAACGCCGACAGATTGGAAGACCAAATCCGTCGAAGAAGATGCTTGTATCTGCTTCGGAGAGACTCCTTCACTGATGTTACGTCCTGAATGCGGCTTTGAGGCACGCCCAGGTATGTATATTTCTCTCCAATGCTAAGATGTCTAATAACACTTATATCCACAAGCTCCGGGTCCTCGGGAATGTCAGTAATCTTTCCTTTCTTCAAATGAATTTTGGCACACCTGTCCAAACCAAAGTCCATCCCGATCTATCCTGTGTAGTTCTTCACGATATTTATAGCAGTTTGAAGTTTGCTTTTACCAGCGGCATAGATCTTAAGGTCATCCATGTAAAATACATGAGTTACCTTATGCTTACGCTGATTAGTGTCACCACAGAGGTATCCAGGAAAATTTCATAGTGCGAGAGATAGAGGCAGAAGTGTGATGCAAAAAAGCAAAGGGCTCATACTATCCCCTTGAGTGACCTTCTTCGTCGTCAGACGATGATTCCTAGATGAGATAGTAAATCTAGTTTTCCAAAGAGGCATCGATCTCTTTTTGCATCTCACTATGTGTGGATGTACCTTCAAGCTTTCCAACAGACAAATGATAAGACTATGAGAGGTTGAATCGAAAGCTTTCCGGTAGTCAATCCAGGCCATTGACAGGACGCGCTGATGGACTGTAGCGATTTTACAGACACACCTGTCACTCAGCAGGTTCTCTTGACAGCCTGCTACACCTTTTTTCGAGCCTCGTTGTTCGTACATCTCTCGCCATACAGGCTCAATTCGTCAAACAATCCTGTTATTTAGGACAGCTGTAAAGATCTTATAGAGTGTGTTCAAACAAGTTATTGGCCTGTAATTCTCTGGTCTGGACAAGTTGCCTTTTTTCGGTAGGAGTATAGTTCGTCCTAACACCAGCCACTGCGGAAAGGGCGTCTCCAACTTTCAGTATGTGGTGAATATGCGAGCCAAATGTTGGTGTATAGAAGTAAACTTTTTCCACCAAAAGTTCTTGATACAATCTGGTCCAGCACCGGAAAAGTTCTTCGTGCCTCTGAGTGCTTTTTTCACCTCTTCGGCAGTGACTGATGGGCACTCCTCATCAGATTTTATGAGGCTGTCGCAAAACTCCTTGAAGCGAATGATATTGTCAGTATCTTCTTTCAACTCTAGTGTTTTCGGGATCTTGTACACCTCTCTCCAAAAAGTCTCTACCTCCTTGGGCTTGGGTGGATTTTTTACAAAAACAGGGGGATCACTGAAGAGGCTTGATACGTCAGCAAGAAACTGTTGATTCTCCCTGATCCATCTCTCCCTCTTCTGTATCCTCCTCCTTGCATCAGATAACAGCCTTATTTTGTCAATAATATTCTGCTTGATTGTCAGCAGCTTTGACTTGTTCAGTGTGTGATTCAAGGTCCTTAGTTCTTGCGAACTTTCGAACCCTTTCCGTCAACGGTGTACCAGGTGTTATGTAGTCAATCACTCATTGAACACGGGACGCATTCTGTCTTGCCCATCCAATTTTCTTGTTGAGTTGATGCACGCGTATTCTTGTCTTTTGATCCATCGTCGGTTTCAGCCTTCGATTTGAATCAGCCAAAGTTCTCGCAGTACCATCAACTGAGCAATTGATGGTCCAGAGGTCGGAATCTTGCGAGATGTCTCCACGAAGGGAGGCATCCATTTCAGCCAGATCTTGGGCCTTGAGAGGAACTTGCATGTTGATGTTCCTCTTTTTATTGAAATTGCGATCATCTTCCAGAAGGTGCCTGCTTTCCGCGGTTGGTCTTAATGTCGTTTCATCTTCGTCTGCAGCTTGTTCAAGCAGCGGTTGAGGAAGTATGCAGAGTATGCATACACGCCATAAAGCCTCCGCGAACAGGGAAAATACTGGCATCGTATCAGTCTAGCACGTCATTCTTAAGTTGATCCGTCCACTCAATGGGGGCGTTTCGCCGGTTCGTTGTCGTGTTTCCATCTAAATTATTTTCAGCACCTCGAACTCTAGGATGATCGGCATTGTCTGCCGATCCATTGTCGGGTGATCTGCGCGTTCGTTCGTTTTGAACCGCATCTACAACATTTTGGTGGTTTATTGGTTTTATTGTTGTTCCCACGAGCAGCTAGGGAAAGGGTTTGTCCATCCTTGTAGAGCCCCGCGTGCAAGGATAAGGCTGATACTCTGAAACGTCGCCCGATATCCCAGAGCCACCGTTAAAGATACCTCACCCAGGTGCCACGCAGCTTTCGGCACGGTTCTTATACCTTCGCTTAGGGGTTATTCCTTCGGGACCATCCCTGTACAATTGTCCGCGACTGCTTATTAATTATTGTAACCATATTCAGCAGAAACCCTTGGTACGGGGACCCTCTATCCGCAATCCGAGGACGCGTTCGGTGGCTTTGTCATAAGCCCTTCCGTTCGATTCCAAGGGAATAGAAACCGAAACCGAGTAAAAACGAGGGGAAAACCCCAGAAGTCAAAGGCACCAGCGAAGGCCCACTTAGATACTTTATTGCGTTAAGCCTAAACAGATTAGTCGCCTTTTAACGACCAAACCCTTGCTGGTGCCGCTTATATTCAGTGCAGTTTAGTCACCCCCCACCGAAAGACAACTTTGGCCGTCCGTGTGGCCCGCACTAGCTGCACCCTATTACGCGCCGGTCCTGCGTCTGTGTCGAAAATTTCGCATTTTCTTTCATACTTGATGCGACCATCAATAAAAGCAGGAAATTTTGGTTTCAAAGTTGCAGTGAATTCGCATTGTCTTTCCGATTTTTTTTTGCAGTGCTGACTTTTCCGAATGTTTCGCTGTTATTGGTTGTTTGCTAACTCGACCCATGATGAACAAACTACAAAATAGATAAATTCTGGATATTTCAATTTCTCGTGTAATGTTGACATTTGTTTTATTTCAATTATTTGTAAAACAGTACAAAGTCTCCAATAATAACCCCAAATCATAGACGCTTCACAGTATATTATTAGGAACATCACGAAAAAGTATCACACTATGTTCTGGTTTTGCTGTCAGTGCTTCAATGGTTCAGATGGAACTCGTTGCGAATGGAGAAAACTCTTCAGAAAAGAGTTTTCCACGAAAGTTTTCAAAAATTACATGTTGTGTACATTCTTTACATTATTTTCACACAGTGAATCACATAACTGACACATTCAGAACGCGCATATTAGGATGTTCATTTGGGCCTAGCGGATAGGTTCGTGGTTCCCCGTATCTACCCGGTGGTAATATATACCGCTCGGGGGTAAGCTGGCGCGGAATTTCGGGCCTATTTCATCTCACATGCGGCAAGTCAGACCTGCGGCATGTCACATCTGCAGCAAGTCACACCTGCTACATCTCACACCTGCCGCATGTCTCATCTTCGACATATCACAACTGCGGCTTCTCTCTCGTGCGGCATTTTTCACAGTGAAATTGACATTTTGGCTGTATCCTTCACCAGTGGCAGTCTCCAAGTGGCTTCTCTCACCTCCAGAAAATTGTTCAAGTCCCCTTTAAAATAGCAAGAATGCGGCAAGTCTCCCAGGACTTATTGTCCCTCGGCTGCATCTCTTATCCGGAAAGACATTTCAAGTCCATATTAAAACAGCAAAACTGTGGCAAGCCTCCCAGGACTAATTGTCACATCGGCAGCATTTCCTACCCGCGGTTAGTCTCCACAGTGACATCTCTCACCCGCCGAAATTTTCAAAGTCCACATCAAAGCGGCGAAATTGCGGCAAGATTCCCAGGACTAATTGTCACATCTGCGCCATCTCTCACCAGCGGCAAGTTTCCCTAGCGTCATCTCTCGCCAAGGAAAATTTTCAAACAAGTTATAAAGACGGCAAAACTGCGGCAAGTCTCCCAGTGGCATCTCTTGACTAAGGAAATTTTCTAACTAGTTTTAAAAATGGCCAACCTGCGGTAAGTCTCCCCAGCGGCACCACTCATCCGGGAAAAATGTTCAACATCACATCAAAGTGGCAAAACTGCGGCAAGTCTCACATAACTGATTGTCAAATCTGCGGGAAGGTTTCCCAGGATGATTTGTCGCATCTGCGCCATCTCTCACCAGCGGCAATTCTCCTTAGCGGCATCTCTCACCCAAGAAAATTTTCAAACAAGTTGTAAAGAAGACAAAGCTGCGGCAAGTCTGCCAGCGGCATCTCTCGACCAAAGAAATTTTCTAATTAGTTTTAAAGATGGCCAAACTTCAGCAAGTCTCTCCAGCAACATCTCTTCTCCACGAAAATTTTTCAAGTAGTTCCAAAGATGGCAAAACTGCGGCAAGTCTCTCCAGCGGCATGTCTCGCCCAAGAAAATTTTCTAACTACTTGTAAGGATGGAAAAACTCCGCAGTGGCATCTATTGTGCGAAAAAATATTTTAAGTAGTCTTGAAGATATTCTTTCTACGGTCATACCGCATGAAGGACAAGGCTTTCCTGTCTTGCCCTTAATGCGGTATAACCGTGAGAAGAATATTAAATAGTATTACTGTATAAACTATGTCATGATGAAATTCAATTTGAGTTAAAACGTTGTTATATATTTAAATAACTATCCACAAAACAGGGGATATGGTTCGCAGGAACTTCTACTACCCGCCCCCACCTTCGTGATGCTTTTTCTATCATTATTGTTGTGTAGAAAATCCGTATACAAATGAATAAATAACTGAAGACAATATTAACTTACTTTTATTTTTTGAATTTTACAAAATTGAAAAATATATCTGGGATAATTTGTATGTATTGAGGACTTGCATGGTTTGAACATTTCCCAAGTTTTAGAAACTAATGTTTTAAGTATTTACATAATTACTTACCCCAGAATAACAGTTCAGTGTGATGCTGCAGATGAAATATTAATTAGCTCTGGGGAGACTTGCCGCAGCTTTGTCATCTTTACAACTACTTAGAAAATTTTCTTGGCAGAGAAATGCCGCTAGGGAGGCTTGCCGCAATTTTATCTTCAAAACTACTTAGAATATTTTCTTGGGCGAGAGATACAGCTGGGGAGACTTGAGGCAGTTTTGCCATCTTCACAGCTACTTAGAAAATTTTCTTGGGCGAGGGATGCCGCTAGGGAGACTTGTAACAGTTTTTCCATCTTCACAAATACTTAAAAAATTTTCTTGGGTGATAGATGCCGCTGGAGAGACTTGCCGCAGTTTTTCTATCTTTAGAGCTACATAGAAAATCTTATTGGGGGAGACATGTTGCTGCGGAGACTTACCTCAGTTCTGCCATTCTTACTTCTAGTCAGAACATTTTCTTGGGCTAAATATGCCGCTGGGGAGACTTGTTGCTGGTGAGAGATGCCGCGGATGTGACATATCATTCCGGGAGACTTTCCGCAGATGTGACAATTAGTCCTGTGAGACTTGCTGCAGTATTGCCATTTGAATGTTGAGTTGAAAATTTTTCCAGAATGATAGATGCCACTGGAGAGACTTGCCACAGTTTTGCCACCTTTACAACTGACGCTTTCCACGTCAAAAAAATCAATCTTGGCAGCCATCTCATCAATTTTAATGAAACCCAGTGTTGTTGTGATACTTTATGGGTAATGTTTTTCGGCCGAAGGATTTTCAAAAATTTTGAAAATTCTGGGCGTGACGCCATTTTGAAATTTGAGGTCGACATTTTTTTAAATTGTAATATTTTCGACAATTTTTTCCGGATTTCAATGAAACTTAAAAGCATTTTGTAAAACAAGATGCTGTTTTATATAAAATATGGATAAAAAAAAAATTTCTAAATTTTCACCAAAAAAAACTCCAAAAAATTTTTTGATTCGATTTTTGACGAATTTCGCTATTTTTAATTTTTAATTTTTTCTTAGAATAATATTCCTTTTTCTTTTATCTTTCATTTCAAAAAAAAACTTGATGGACAATCATCTGGTTCGCGAGTTATGAATATTTAAAGAGCGGCATTCCAGTCGAATGCTTGTGCCGCGCAGCAGCTAAGCGGGTAGTGCAGACATTGTTATTAAACAATGCACCGCTGCAACGCTGCAGTCTCGGACTAGTGTACTCAATCCAGCGGTGTTGATAAACAAATTTTTGGTACAAGCAGACACTGATGTACAATTCTACTATGCTTTTTGGACACTATTGTTGTTGACAGAGTTGAGTACGATATTCCTTAGTCAGCATTAATAGAGTTACATGTAGTGTACACAAATAGTTTCTCTAAGCTTTTAATAAGTGTCTGTAAAAAAATTGATTTCCTTACGTGATCGCGTTATTGGATATACCTTTAAATTTCTCACTGATAGTGTGTTTTCCATAAGTGACAAGTTTATTAGTTAGTAACAGCATTCTCGAATGAACTTTATAAGTGGCTTAATCGAACATACGTTATTATATTTTAAACTTTCAATCGAAGTCTGTAAAAATACTTAGCTGTAAAATATTATAAAAAGTAGGTAAAATGGCTCCGTTTTCTCGGTGTGGTAATCCTTTTAGTAAAAAAAAGACACTGCAAAAATTTGAATATGTCAGTACTTCGCAAAATTACAAAAGAACTTTGTAAAAGAATAGATATTACCGAAGCCAAAGAGGGGCAGCTTATATGCAATTCATGTCGTCTTCATCACCCAAAAACCAATCACAATGTAAAAGTTGTTTTGGGAAACTCTGCACCACCCCCTTCTTCTTTACCGAACCGTATTGATGATCTTCCTCCAGTAGATCAGAATGAAAATTACCTCAGCAATGAATCAGAAAATGAAGTAGAAGGCGTGGTTTCTGGAGAAGTGGAAGACTTGTATCTGAATTCCGAGGATGAAAAATTAATAATAAAGCTCAACAAAATACTTGAAACTTTGCAAATTCCTCCAATTGAAAATCGGAAGGATGGAAGATCAATAAAAGCCCAAAAACGAAAGGTACAAGAAATAAGGGAAGCTATAGACTTTGAGCTGCAGAAAATATTTGAAGTTGTAAACAAAAACGAGAATGAAATAAATGAACTCGTTGAGGAGTTGAAAGAAAAAATCTCTGAAACAACAAAAAAATCAGAAAAAGTTCAGTTCTTAACGATGTTCTTCAAAGAAGACTTCAAAATCAAAGGAGAATGGCATTTTTATGCCACTTCTGATGGAAAAGGGCCTTGTGACGGATTATCTGGAACACTAAAGCGCGAAGCTACAGCAGCGAGTCTGCGAAGACCACTAGATAATCAGATTACGACGGCATCCTTGTTGTACGATTGGGCCATCAGTGCTATGCCAAAAGTGAAATTCATTTTTTGTGCCACAAGCGAATATGAAAATCATGCGAAATTCCTTAGCGATCGTTTTCTGAAAGCTCAGACAATTGATGGTACGAGAGGATTTCATTCCTTCATACCGATCAATAGCCATCAAATCCGTTGCAAAATATATTCTGCTGCTCCTGACACAACATCAAAAATATTTCAGATACAAAAATCTGCTCCTAAGCAAGAGAGAAAAATAACTAAATAAACAGGAATGCTTGAGACTGCAGCGTTTCAACGGTACATTGTATAATGACAATGTCTGCACTACCCGCCTAGCTGCTGCGTAGCTCAAGCATTCGACTGGAATGTCGTTTTTTAAATATTCATAACTCGCGAACCAGATGAGAGTCCGTCAAGTTTTTTTTTTTTAATGAAAGATAAAAGAACAAGGAATATCATTCTAAAAAAAATCAAAAATCAAAAATAGCGAAATTTGTCAAAAATGAAATCAAAAAATTTTTTTGAGTTTTTTTGTGTGAAAATTTCGAAATTTTTTCTTGTTCCATATTTTGTATAAAACAGCATCTTGTTTTACAAAGTGCCTATAAGTTTCATTAAAATCCGAAAAAAATTGTCGGAAATATTACAATTTAAAAAAAAAAACCACCCCAAATTTCAAAATGGCGTCACGCCCAGAATTTTAAAAATTTTTGAAAATCCTTCTGCCAAAAAGCAATACCCATAAAGTACCACAACAACACTGCGTTTCATTAAAATCGATGAGATGGCTGCCAAGATTGATTTTTTTGACGTGGAAAGCGTCAACTACTATTGGCGAGAAAATTCGAGTCCTCTGGATTTGACGTTAAAAAAGTAAGTGAAAAAAATGGTAGCCCAATGAATGAAGGATTGTTTCAAACGTCAAAATGTTGTACGTTATTGAGCCTGAAACAAATATGACAAACAAATTTGTATAGCTTACAGACCCGAAAATCTGTTAAAAAGTAGGGAAATTTGACAACTTTCAAAGATAGTGAACTTTGGAACATAGTTTTTTATCGATAAAATAATAGAAAAAATCTAAAGAAATTCATGGTGGTACTTTAAAAATTTCGAAACACACTGCCGTTGAAAAATTGGCAGAATATAACAAATTTTTTGTCGTTTGAACATATATATATATATATAGATACAACTGTACTATCTTCAGTTCTAATGAAGATAATGAAGTGATTTAAATCAGAGGTAGTTAGTTGAACTGTTTGTAATTATTTTCATGGAATGGTCCTCGTCTTTCCTGAGCATGTGATCCCAAGAGAGACGAGGACGGTGCCATGAAAAAAGGCACCCCGCTGGTTTCCTACACTTGCTTTCCTGTATAAAAAACTGTCTTCTAATATCGCGATTTGCACGAAGAGAAAAAGGAGCACATACTTCTTTCAAATCGTAAATAATTACATGTATTTCGAATAAGTACCGCTAATTCAAATCACCTAATTATCTTCATTAGAACATTCAGATTCTTCCTACTGTTTTTTCAATCAAAAACAATATTCCAAAGTTCACGATCTTTAAAAGCTGTCAAATTTCCCTACTTTTTAACAGATTTTTGCGTCTTAAAACTATAAATTTTTGTTTGGCATATTTATTTTAGGCTCATTAATGTACAACATTTTGAACTTTAAAATGATCCTTCATTCATTTAGCTACCATTTTTTCTTCACATATTTATTTAACGACAAAGCCAGAAGACTCGAATTTTCTCGCCGATAGTAGTTAGAAAATTTTCTTGGGGGAGAGATGCCGATGGAAAGACTTTCCACAGTTTGGCCATCTTCATAACTAGTTAGAAAATTGTCTTGGACAAGAGATACCACTGCGGAGACTTGCCACAGTTCTGCCATCTTTACAAATACTTAGAAAATTTTCTTGGACGAAAGATGCCGCTGGTGAGACTTGCCGCAATTTTCCCATCTTTACAACTACTCAAAAAATTGTCTTAGTCCTGGGAGGCTTGCCGCAGTTTTGCAATTTTAATATGTGGTTGGAAAGTTTTCCCGGATAAGAGATGCCGCCGGGGAGACAATAAGTCCTGGGAGACTTGCCGATATTTTGCCATTTTTATTTGCACTCGAACCATTTTTTGGGGGTGAGAGATGCCACTGGGAGATTTTCCACTGTTGAGAGATGCCACAGAAATGTTAATCTCACTGTGAGAAATGCCGCGCGGGAGAAAAGCCGCTAGATAGACATGCCGCATATGAGACATGCCGCGAGTGTGACTTCCCACAAATGTGACATGCCGCAGAGAGACTTGCCGCATGTGAGATGAAATGGACCCGAAAGGAGGTGTTTCGATAAGGCCCTTTATCGCCCCGCCCCCCACTGAATCATATTTTTTAAAGTTTATTATCCAGATCATTCATATTTTTTTATGATGTGGCAAATGTAAGGCTTCCAAAAATACATATACTTTTTGTGTTGATCGATAGGACCCTTACGAAAGAAGATGCAAAACTTAGCTGGTTTTGCAAAAATACGCCATTCTTGTAGTTTTTGCGATCTTAATATAGCTATTTCGTATGGAGCGCAACCGAGTAACAAAACGATTTTCACATATATAGTGCACCAATACATGAGCTACTATATACATAAAAATCGTATATTTTTTCAAGTTTTCATGAAATTAGTTTGAATGTTATTAATGAATGAAATTCATCAAAATGAAACTTCGAATCAAAAAAATATAATGTTAGAATTAATTGAATATTTCAACGCAAATAACTGTTCAATGCTTTTTATGTTCTGAACATATTAATTGATATGTACATATATTTTATTTTCTTAAAATAAGTTTTAAAGTTTATTAATAAATTAAATGTATAAAAATGCAATTTCATATGAAAAAAATATATGATGTTAAAGTTTGTTCAACTGATTAATTGATTAATCACTGATTCTATTAAAAGCAACATTTTCTGGAATTAGTTTAAAAGGTTATTAATGAATCAAATGTTCATAAATGAGAGTTTACATAAAAAATTTAATTCAATCAAATTACAGAACACAACCCGACTTGACAATTGCACATTGGATGAGACTATACATTTCTCGTAGATTTTGTGTCGCTGAATTGGAATCCGACCTGAGAATTGCTCTATCACATCAGTTTTTTTAAATCTCCTAACCGGAAAGGATGGTAAACGCAGTTCTTGCCTATTTTCGAGGTTATGTAGCATTGCGACATTTTCTTTTCTCGAAAAAGTATACCAAGAATTTCAAAGTATAGGTCTTGTTTTTTCAAATGTCGTTGAGTTGGCTCGAATATCTTTTTTCTTCGCCGAGAATTATGATTTTGAAATTTTCAAACAATATGAATTTCTCAAAGGCTATAAGCAAGGGTACAATAAGGGGGTAATCGGTCACTGGCCCCTTTTTTGGGAAGGGGGGGGGGGGATTTTTCTGTATGTTATTTCTTTTTTTCATTCTTTGTTGTTGTATTTCTTAATTTTAGTAGTATTACTTTCAAAGTTTTAAACAATATTTTAATGAAAATTTCAAAATTAAAATTTTCTGTGAAGAAAAAAAAAATATTCAAGAAAAATCAACGGCATTTAGATAAGCAAGCCATATAGTTTTCAATGCTGTGTATATTAAAAAAAAATGTCGCGATGCTACGTAGCCTCGAGAATGGGCAAAAACCTCGTTTTTCGCACTTTTAGGTTATGATATTTAACAAACCTGATGTGACAGAGTAATTCTGAGGTCGGATTCGAATTCAACAATAAAAAATCTACGAGAAATGACAAATGTGTGATGACAAATCGAATGAAAAATGAAAAAATAATTTATACATTTTTTTCATACAAATGACAAATCCAATGTGCAATTGTCAAGTCGGGCTATGTAATTTTTCAGATGTGGCTGATGTTCTGGAATGAGTATATGAATTCAATGTTCAAAATTATATGTAAATATGTTTTAATTTTTTCTGAAATTAGTATAAAAGGTAACTAATAAATCAAATTTTCAAAAATGAGAGTGAAAGTTAACAAAAATGTTAAGTTGAAATTATTGTTTGAATGGAAATTATAGATTGATGCCTAAATGAGTGTCTGAATTCAATTTTTAAAATTACATCTTCATATTATGTTTAAATTTTGTCGATAATTAGTATAAAAGTATATTAATAATTCAAACTTTCGGTAGTGAAAGTTCAAGTGAAAAAAATATAATGTGAAAATTAATTGAATGTTTCAAGGAAAATAATTGTTTGTTACGTTTTGTGTTGAGAACTGATTAATTTATTATTGACTAATTGATTTTATTTTACAATATTAAATTATATAAAGATTATATTTTAATTTTGGTCGATCAAGTAACATAAATTAATTATTTATTTAAAGGTAATGTAATTAAATATTGGCTATAATTTGTTTAATAAAGTTTATTTATATTTAATACATTTCTTTCGCGATTATATAATTTTTTTTATTTTTGTGCTGTTTTGAAATGGGTATTCGAATTCCATTTTCAAAATTGTATGTCAATGTTTTAATTTTCTCGAAAATTAGTTTAAAAGAAGCTGGTACAAGGGTTCTTTCAATTCCAAAATTTTGAGGGTTACGCCATATTGATTTTTTTTTTAATAATCGACACTTCCGGAATCGATGATTGAATTTTGTTGAAATTTGAAGATGTTAGAAATAAAATTATTCATTTTTTAACCTATGAAATTTGTCATAAAAAATTGTGAAATTCTGCCTGAAAAACTTCAAACAAATTTTTCATTTAATTTTTCTTGAAACTCTGAACTTTTAAATTTTGTTAAATTAGGATCTAAGATTTCTTATAAAACTTCAATTTACAAAATAGTATATTGCATTACAAGTGGTAGGCGATGGCCTTTTCGTGACAAGTGCAGTGTTTTTTAGGACGAGTCGTAGGTGAGGGCACCGAAGGTGCCCGAACCGAAGACGAGTCTCAAAACACTGCACGAGTCAAGAAAAGGACCTACCACGAGACATGCACGAAACTTTTTACAACAAGATCATGAAAATCGTGAAAAAAACGCTACCTGATCGAAGTTGCGGGGGGGGAGGGGGTCCAGGGCGCAGCCCTGGTGGGGGTGCAGGGGGCGAAGCCCCTGCTGGGGGGTTCGGGGGGCGAAGCCCCCCGTTTGAAAAACAAACCAAATCATAAGTTAAAATTATGATAAGATTACGATGAAATTAAATTAAATAAGTTTAACTAACAAATTTTTTCATATAAAAAGAAGGAATTTAGAATCAAGATAAATGTATACCTGTTTATTTTAGCAACTTTATTTTAAAGAGAACACTTTGAAGAGTATAACATTTTGAACTAATTTAAATTTTCCCGCAACTTTGACTTGAGCAACTATAGCGCACCTAGCGGCGGAGAGGCTACCGGCGTTTATAACCTTATTTCTGAATGCTTTCACGCGTTTGTTCGGTTTTCTTCAATAGTTAAATCAATGTGATATTATCGAAAATAGAAAAAATATCAGATTCGGACGAAAGTGAAGTCTTTCAGTGTACGCCTCCTATTTCTGCACGGTAAGTCGGGAGACGACCGCGCTACAGTTGTCGCTGAAAACATCGACCTATTTCCGTCTTTATCTAACTATCTTCCTTTCACTTATTGTGAAAATGTGGAATGCTTACGAAAAGAGGCCTTTTCGTAAGCATTCCTCATTTCGTACGTTCTTTATTCGCATCGTTCGAAATGCGCCACATTACACACAGATCATAAGTATGAAAACACGCCATTTTCATGATAGTGTTGTAAAAACAAATTTATAGAGGCTCTTCTGGTTCCAGAGATATCGTCATTTTAATGAAAACCAGTCGCTACACTGTGCTGCCCATTCCAGTATGGCCACCGGCCAACAAGAAGAAGCAAAACTATCTCCTTTCATCTGCCAATGGATGTTGGTAGCAAAACTAGCTCTTTGCAGCGATAACGTGCCAAAACCTCTTAAAATTCCCTATAATAATCGGAAATCCTTTTAAATCTTACGAAATCCTCTAAAATGCGTGGATATACTTTGGAATCTTTGAAAATGTCTTAAAATCCTTCGGAATCATCGGAACCCTTTTATATCGCTTAAAATCCTTTGAAATCCTCTGAAACCCGTGGATTTACCTTGGAATCTTTTTAAAATGTCTTAAAACCCTTTCAAATCATCGAAAACCTTCTATATCTCTTGAAATCCTTTGAAATCCCTTAAAATTTTAGAATTTTCATTAAAATACCCTGATAGATATCCTTTACAATTCGTGAAAATATTCCGGTACCACATGAAATTCTTTGAAATTCCGTGACTTTTTTTTAAATCTCTTAAAGTCCTCTACAATATTCGGAAATCATTTGATATCTTGCTAAATCCTCTAAAATCCGTGCATATATTTTAGAATTTTTTGAAATCTTAGGAAATCCCCTAAAATCCATGGAAATCATCAAAACCCCTTTACATATATCTCTTAAAATTCTTCGGAGATCCGTGACTTTTTTTTAAATCTCTCAAAATCTCAAATCTCAAAATTATTATTATTTTTTTTTCATACTTTTTCTCGGATGAACTCGGTTTTTCGTCATAGCCACGGACTAAGTCAAGTGACTGATGAGATCAGGATGTTATAAGTTATTTCAATACGTTGTTTGAAATCATTTACGATGATGTTGTAGGTACAAAATTAGAAGCATGATGTAGTTTGCAGTTTGGCTTTGCCGCTGTTATCCTTACACAGCGGCCGTGAGTGTTGAAGGTGACACCAGTCGCCTCTGGATGCTTTCTTAGAGCTACCATGTATCACGCCATAGGTTCTTAGTCACTTGCTTCCTGATGGTCTAGGAAGTTTCTTACAATGCGACAAGTGTTCAATAAAACCGCCTTTTGAGCTGCCGCCAGTACCCTACTGACTCCTAAATGTTCAAGATGTTCAGTGCATCTTGCGTGCACATTGCCTGTAGCCGAAATCACAATAGGATGAATAGATGCATGTTTCACATTCCTTCATATTGCCTTAACTTCATGCCTTAGCTCGCTATACTTATGAATCTTGGTTGTATAGGTTGCCTGCAAATTTCGGTTGAGCGGACAAGCAATGTCGATGATGTAGACTCTTCCACCTTTTTTCTCTCGCATCACGATGTCAGGTCGATTGGCTCGGATGTAATGATCCGTCTGGATGGTCACATCCCAATATAAGATGTAATCTTCATTTTCTAAAACGGACATTGGAATGTATCTATAAAAAGGCATCCATTCTGTTAAGAGTCCTAGGTTTAAGGCAAGTTGTTGATGTACAATGCCCGCCACATCATTATGTCTGTGCGTATATTCTCTTTGAGCCATTACGCGACAACCATCAATATGTGTATAGGTATAGAGTAGGTTGGTGATATTCGGAAATCGTCTAAAACCCGTGGATATACTAGGTGTCTTTTGAAATTTGTCAAAATCCTATGAAATCCGATTTTTCCTTTAGCTGGGTAGCTTAATAATGATTCGTTCGAGTTTCTTTCATTCTGTGATTTTTCTAGTGCGCACTCGTTACCTTATTTATTCGAGGTACAAATTTATTGAGAACTTGATCCAAAAATATTATGATTTAGTAGGTACGACGAATAACCAAGAAAGACTGAATTTCGTGATGTTGGTACCAGTCATAAACGATAAGTAACTAAGATTCAAATTATTTTAGCACTTGACTTCTCAGTTTGATTAGAAATTTTATTGAAGCTTACCGAGTTCGGTCTTGATTTCCCTCTTATCCTTAAGCATACATTCAGTGAATTAGGAACAAAACTCGCTCATTCAGGTTAGTTAGGTCAGAAAATAGTTAAATGCATAAGTGAGTTCCAAAACTAGCTTATTGCAGAATTAATCTGCTCCTGCACATTTTATTTATTATAAAAATAACTTTCCTTTTACACACAGCTTGGCTGATGTCACTAACATGATTATACGGCAAAAAAACTCAAATTTGTCAATTTTTTCTAGCGACAACGGTTTTTTGCATTTTGTGGAAAATTGGGTAACATTCAAAGAGCGAGCTTTAGAGCTCACGTACTCACTTATTTCCATTGATCCATTGTAAATTTTACCTACACTGGAACCCCGAATTTCAGTAAACTTTGTGTTTTCCGAGAATTGACGCCACACGGCGGTTTCTGTTGAGACGAGCCGCGGGGCAGACATGCTACGATATTCTTGGTCGCTTATATGTATATTTATATAAGTTATTTCAACATATCGGAGGACAAATGTTATTCGTTCTACGCGAATAATGAATGATTAAAATTGTTTTTGAAGAGCTTTTAGGAACTGTTTTAGTTCAAGTCTCAAACAAAAATGAGGGTTATTACTTACTAATCCATAGCCTGTGTACCTAGTATGAAACAGTGGAATAGATTTTCCTGAATTCTAGTATTAATTCTAAATGCAAAAAATGAATAAGGCCTTTCCTGCGCCTGTCTTCTACTATCTACTTCATCGTAACAAGCCTCTCGTAGTGATGAGGGTACAAAACCCAAACTAATAAACTCCGTCCTACTGCGGTCACTATGGGAAGGAATATGACCTTCCATAAATATAACATCACTGTAAAATGCCGATCCTCAAAAGTACGCTAAATTCTTGTTTAGTTTTGAATTCCAACATTTTTGAGACACGAAAACAAATAAAGGCACAATGAAAATTTCCATGGTTCAAAATGAGATGCAACAAATTTCACACCAAAGATTTTCTGTGATTTTGCTGGTGGTGTCATGGTGCCCCTCAATTATTGGCGCCCGGGTGCCACACAGCCCTTTGCGCCCGGGTTAAACTCGCCCTGATGCTTCAGAGAAGAAAATGGAAGATTCCTGAATTAAAGTTTGAAATATCGATGAAAATCGGACGGTCTAATATTTACTGCATCCTTTCGTCTGTTATTTTCCGCATGTTATTAACAGAAGATGTCAATTCGACGCATGCTTCCACATTTTTATTACAATTCGAGAACAAGATAATATTTCATTATATTCTTGGTCTCATTTTGAAGAAGGGATTCCTTGCTTTAATTTATCGAAGATATAATTTTCCTGAATTTGATTTTCAAAATTATACGTAGATGTCTTCTGATTATCAAGCCATGTATTTTCGTACGCTGTTGTTTTTCTAAATTATTCAAACATTCAAATGCAAATAATTGTTTCATGATTTTTATTTTGTTAACTGAGTATCGGATCGTAATATAATATTTAAAACTATGGGTATCAATGTTTCAATGATTTTGGGATGTAGTATTTTGATGACTTGATTAATAAAAATGGCCGTGAAAGTACACGCAAATATCGTTGTACAAAAAGTATGTCTTTTTCACAATATTGAATAACATAACCTAAAAAAGCAGAAGCAATATATTTCAATGATTTATCAATATATTTTGATGTGATATTTATAAATATGGTAATGACGTATCGTTTGTATTTAAGGTATCATAATTTAAATTTAAAATTTAGAATTTAAA
Organism: Andricus quercusramuli; assembly: GCA_932178445.1. Lineage (NCBI taxonomy): Eukaryota > Metazoa > Arthropoda > Insecta > Hymenoptera > Cynipidae > Andricus > Andricus quercusramuli. The sequence goes on from CAKNXH010060215.1 coordinate 127,853, forward strand.
GATTTTTCGGGTTTCAATCGTGTGCGAAACTATGAATGTTGCCGAAGTTTCGTGAACATTGCAGTTCACTTCTTCAGGGCTGACCTGAAACTGAAGTTTCAGGTTATGTTGTTCTTATATATGTATTCTCTACGATGCCTGTGATTGGCCAGAGTGCCCCATGGTGGGGACTGATTGAACTTGATTGGCCAATCAAGTCTTTTTTTAAAAACCCGGGAGGACGGAAAGCCAAATCGGATTGGTATTATATCCATTGTCCCTATTGATGTTATTAGGGTGTTTCAAGATTTCGATTGCTTCTCTATGTTTTCTTGGAAATTTATTGTACGCTTTGGCAATGACGGTTGTTTTGTCAAATAAAATACTATGTCCTGTTTCGATATGATGCTCAGCTACTGCTGATTGTGTGAAATGTTTTAGCCTAACTTTACTCTCATGTTCCTTTACACGTTGACTTACCGCCCTCCCGGTTTCTCCAACATAGACTTTACAACAAGAACAAGGGATTTGATATACTCCCGGATCACTGAAAGGTTCCTTTTTATCTTTAGGGTTGTTTAGAAGTTGTCCTATTTTTGCAGGTGGTTTAAATATAGTTTGGATGTTGTGTTTGTTGAGAATTCTTCCTATTTGTTCCGTGATACCTTGAATGTAGGGTAGGATGGTGGTTGTTTTTCTCTCTCTTTCTTTAGTAGGTTGTGTTGACTTATTTTCTTGAGTATATTTTCTTATTGCTTTATTAATTTGTTTGTTTGTGTAATCGTTTTGTATTAGGATTTGTTTAACATTTTGTAATTCCTTTTGTAAGTTATCTTTATCTGTTATGGAGACAGCTCTGTATACAAGGGAATTGATGACCGATTGCTTTTGAGATGGGTGGTGGTGGGAGGAGGCTTGCAGGTATCTGTTTGTATGCGTGGGTTTTCTGTAAACTTCATGTCCTAATGTGTTATCAGATCTTTTATAAACTAGTACGTCCAAGAAAGGTAATTTTCCGTTTTGTTCAATTTCCATAGTGAACTTGATATTAGGGTGTATTTGATTGATGAAGTCGAAAAATTTCTTTAGTTCGTTTAGTCCGTGTCTCCAGATGACAAAAGTGTCGTCAACGTAACGGCACCAGAATTCCGGTTTAAGCTTGGATTTGTTAAAGATTTTAGTTTCTAAATTTTCCATAAAAATGTTGGCTATTACAGGTGAGATTGGAGATCCCATTGCTGCTCCTGAGGTTTGTTCGTAGAATTGGTTATTGAAAGAGAAATAGGTATTAGTGAGACAGTGTTCTATTAAAGGTGTGAGATTGGAGGGGAAGTTTGCAAATGATTTAATAATATCGATTGTATCAGAGATTGGTACTTTTGTAAAGAGGGATACTACGTCGAAACTTACTAGGATGTCTTGGGGTTGAATGTGAATTTGTTGTATTTTTCTGATGAAGTCAAAAGAGTTTTGGATGTGTGTGATAGAGTTTCCTGTGAAAGGCTTAAGTTTTTTGGCGAGAAAGCGTGCTAGGTTGTAAGTTGGAGAGTTTATTGCGCTGACGATCGGTCTGAATGGGATGTTGTTTTTGTGAATTTTTGGAAGTCCGTAAAGTTTTGGAGAGATAGGATTAGTAGGTTTTAATTTAGATATTGTATCGCTGTCAAGATTTGAGTCTTTTAGGAGGCTTTGTGTTTTTCTGGTTATTGTTTTTGTGGGGTCTTTCTTAAGCTTTTTATATGTATCGTCAGTAAGAAGGTCCATGATTTTGTTGTTATAGTCTTCTTTATTCATAATTACTGTTGTGTTGCCTTTGTCTGCGGGTAATATTATGATGTCTTTATTCTGATTGAGTTCTTTAATAGCTGTTTTTTCTTGTTGTGTTAAGTTTGAGGAAGGAAGTTGGGCTTCGCGTAAAATGTTGGCTGTCCTACGTCGTATGTCATTTGCTTTTTCGGGTGGAAGGGTGTATATTGTGGATTCCAAATTACTGATGATTTCTTCTTTTGGGATTTTGGAGGGGGCGACTGCAAAATTATGTCCTTTAGATAAGGCTGTAATCATTTCGTTGCTGAGATGATGGTTAGAGATGTTTTTTACTGTATTAGTTAATGGTGCGTGCTTTACTGGAAGTAATTTGTCAAATTTTATTTTTTGTTTCTCAGTGCAAAAATCTTTAATCCGTTGGGATTGGTCAAATGATATGCGGTCCAATGTGGACCAAATGTCAAATCTGAGTGTGTTTGATAGAAAAAGATGAAGTTTCAATAGTTTTTTGGAGGTGCTATGCAAGTCAAATTTGGTATGTTGTATCCTTTCTTTTAAGAGAAGCAAACTTGTTTTATGTAGAATTGATTTGGATTTAGATGTTCCCAAATGGTTTTTTAACTGTAAGAATTTTGGGACGATGTTATTGCCCCTACACCGTTTTAAGAAAGCTAAAGATGTTAGTAGTTTAGCTTGAGAAGACCTGAGCTTACTAAAAGTGTTAGTTTTAGTAAGGAAACTCTCCCCGTAGAGTTCTTTAATAATATATTTGATACTTTCACGATGATTCATTATAATAAATTTAAATTTAAAATTTAGAATTTAAAATTTAAAGATTTTTCGGGTTTCAATCGTGTGCGAAACTATGAATGTTGCCGACGTTTCGTGAACATTGCAGTTCACTTCTTCAGGGCTGACCTGAAACTGAAGTTTCAGGTTATGTTGTTCTTATATATGTATTCTCTACGATGCCTGTGATTGGCCAGAGTGCCCCATGGTGGGGACTGCTTGAACTTGATTGGCCAATCAAGTCAAGAAACGTCGGCAACATTCATAGTTTCGCACACGATTGAAACCCGAAAAATCTTTAAATTTTAAATTCTAAATTTTAAATTTAAATTTATTATAATGAATCATCGTGAAAGTATCAAATCTATTATGTATCATAATTTATTTTGCGGACATTTTCATGTCTATATTTGCGCCACCGGGCCGCCCTCATTCATGATATATTGCGTGAATTTTCTCAGACCTCCATTTTATAATTACGAGATCAATTTCCAACGACACATTATTACACATCTTTAATGTCTCAGGCTTGAGATGGTTACAGTCCAATATTTCGAAGGCATTTTTTGGTTGGAGTTGGAATTTATTTTTTCACTTTTTTGAATAGTATGCACGGGGCTGTCCCGGTATATATTATCAATCACCGACGCATTATTGTAATGCAATGAAGTGATCTGATAAGAGCGTGTGCCTTGCCATATTGGGCAAAGCATGTTTTGCAAAACATGTTGGTTCAACTTATATATTTTAAAAATCTTGTTCCATGTATCACTCCATAGGTTGTTAGTCACTTGCTTCCTGATGGTCTAGGAAGTTTCTTACAATGGGACAGGAGTTTCATAAAACCGCCTTCTGATCTGCTGCCAGTACCCTACTGACTCCGAAATGTTCGAGATGTTCTGTACATCTTGTGTGCACATTGCCTGTAGCAGAAAGCAGAATAGGATGAATAGATGCATGTTTCACATTCCTCTATATTGTATCTACTTCATGCCTTAGCTCGCTATACTTATGAATCTTGTTGGTACAGATTGCCTGCAAATTTCGGTTAAGTGGACAAGCAATGTCGATGATGTAGACTCTTCTTCCTTTTTTTTCTCGCATCACGATGTCGCGTCGGTCGATTGGCTCGGATGTAATGATCCGTCTGGATAGTCAAGTCCCAATATAAGATGTAATCTTCCTTTTCTAAAATGGGCATTGGAATGTATCTATAGGAAGGCCTCCATTCTGTAAAGAGTCCTAGGTTTAGGGCAAGTTGTTGATGTATAATGCCCGCCACATTATTATGTCTCTGCATATATTCTCTTTGAGCCATTACGCGACAATCATTATTAATGTGCTGGGTGGATTCGTTGGCATCACCACATAATCGGCACCGGTCAACCACGTCTTGATGTAACACGTTTTTGCGATGACTTCTGGTGCTGATAACCCTGCCCTGAATCGCAATGACGAAGCCTGCCGTTTTCGAATACAGGACGTCCTTTCTCAGTCAAATATTGGATGTCCCACTGTCCACATCATGTTGATCTAACGTTTTGGGGTGCTCGCTGTGAATAGCTTTCTGTCTCCATTGCATTTCTAATTCCTGTATAATTTCTGTCCTGATATCTGAGGCCTCCTCTCAGGACAAACTGAAGGGCGTGTAGTCAAGATCCGCTTTACAGATGGTGTTGTAAAACGTTACATCTGGCTTTCTGTTAAAATAGTCTCGTAGCTGTATAACTTATGACTTACATAGATTCCTGACATCTATAATACCCCTACCCCCTCTATATCGTGGTAGAACTACCCTTCCAAACGCCGAAATACTGTGGTGATTTCGGTGTTTTGTCATTTCTACGCAGATGATTCTGTTTAGTGGTTCGAGGTCGCTGTTTGACCATTTGATTAGCCCAAAGGAGTACGTGAGGACAGGGGTGGCATAGGTGTTGATTGTCCTGATCTTGTTTTCCGAGTTAGGAGAACTCTTTAGAACCAATCTGAGTCTTGTAGTGAGGGCAGTCGTTAGGCTTATCTTAACGATCATATGCTGAATACCCTTAGATTCAAGAATACCAAGGTATTTATGACTCGCCGTCAGCCATTGCCTCCATGTCATTCTCGAAATCATTCTCTAGCTCTGCGGTCCCTAAATCTGCTCTGGTTAAATGCACTGTTCTGCATTTATCAAGTCCGATCTTCATGTGGACATTATTGGAAAACTGCTTTGTGACATCGATCACTTGCTGCAGTTTCTGGTCCGAACTAGCGAATAACTTCCGGTCTTGCGTGTATAGAAGATGGGTTATTTGATGACCATCCTCATTTTCATGTACTCGGATCCCATGAGACATGCAATTTAGTATTTCTTTCAGTGGCTTCAACGATAAACAGAACCGTAATGCACTGAAGGAGTCTCCTTGGAATATACCCGACGTAATGCTCATTGATCTAGTTATCCTTGGTTTTCCATGATCAAAATAGTTTATTCTTGTACCCCAAAGCATCATCGGATGATTTAGGAAGTCAATGATGTGTGGGAAAATTTTGTATACTTTTAAGACTTCAAGCAAATAAACATGTGGTACGGAAGGAAACGCCTGCTTGTAGTCAATGTATGCCATGTGCAAATTTCTTCAATATTTACGAGCTTGCGCCATGGCAACAGCGTCTATGGTGACTAGATCTTTACTGTCTCACGAGTTTTCACAACATTCTTCTCGTTCTTCTGTAAGGATGCCATTCTCGTCGCAGTGAGAATATAACTTTTCTGCTATGATAGCTGTAAGACATTTATATATTGTTGGAGGACAGTCTATCGGTCGAAATTCAGATGGATTTTAAGCGCCTGGTTTTTTAGGCAACAAATACGTTAGGGAGACCCAAAAATATACATTTTGGAATTTTCGACCCACGTCGACACCAAACCGTTCTCTCGTGGAAACAAATAAACATATATTTTTTTATTTTGGAATAAAATGATTTTTAGTAAGTTGTAGAATATTCTGAAGTTTTCTCCTAATGTACGCATTAAAATAGAAAAGTTCCAAAAGAACCTGAAGCGATCCCTGAGATTTAACCCAGACGGCAGTTTCGGTGTTGTTACTCTGTCATTCAACTCATTGAAGTGAAGGCGGTATTGTAAAAAAAATTACTTGGTTCCCCAGAAAGTGCGAAAAAAAATTGGGGAAATGTACTGGGTTACAGGGTTGGGCCTGTAGCAGGGAGCTTTATGGTCGGGCCTGCATCTGGAAGTCTAAAGCCTCTAACAATAATTCACTCTGAGTTCAACTTAGCTGCCATAAATTCTACAGGTTCGGAGAAAAGCTGCTGTTGGCCTGAAATTATTCGTTGTCACTCACTTTCGTAATCGCTTCAAAACTATAATTTAAAAACAATAAAATTTCTTTTCATAAATCTGTTCTCAATATCCTCATAAATGCTTCTCGAAAATTTTAAGTTAAAAAATCATATCAAAGGCTGGCTACGAGTCTACAGATATTGTAATTTTATGCAACTTTCAAGATGTCTCATATTTTCTTATGACTTTGTTGATATATTGAAATGTGAGAAAATGCATCTTTACTGAGAAGAGAACAAGTTTATAAAAGGTAAATAAATTGACTTGTAATTCCTTGAACAAAATCAATGAAGTAAAAAAAGTATACGTTTAACGTGCTGAACTCCATAAGACACAAAAATTGCTCTACAAAGTTCTAAAAATCATTTTATTCCAAAATAAAAAAATGTCTATTCATTTGTTTCTACGAGAGAACGATTTGACGTCGACGCGGGTCGAAAATTCCAAAATGTATATTTTTGGGACAACCTAATATACGTAGTGCCCTGGAGCATGAAGCCTGGCATTAGATCTGGATGTTCGGTGTTCTTCTGAAAAGACCTTACCAACGCAGGATGCGTTTTCTTCAAAACCGCTGAAACATCTAAAGCTGTGATGTTAGTCAGCTTCATTTCAGGGTTATTGATTGCTCCTGCTTTCTCTAGCTGGAATCACGCAGTGTCCAAATTGCTTCTCTTATATTTTTCCTAAACATCCGACCAGTAGTTAGTCATATCTTCCAATTGAGGGACTTCGGTGTCTTTTTGGTTATTTTGCTTTGCACTCAGTTCACGATAGAACCTTCTTTCATCTACCTGAAAGGTTCGATTTTGTTGCCTTCTTGCACTACTTTTCTTGTACCAACGGAGTCTAGCAATGAGAACATCAAGTCTCTGCCGTTGGGAGTCTATAATCTCATCCAATATTGCTGGTGTCAATGTCTCGATGTACCGAGGGTGGATGATTTTATTAACATACTGTATCAGCTTTCTGGTTCGATTTCCTTTCTTATATTGAGTCAGTTGACCCAATTTGCACCTTACTTTGCTGAAATCCATATCCAACTGGATCTTCCATGGTGAATCTTACTTTTTTCCTGGTGCAAAGACTGCATATGTAGGCCTAGTTCTGCGGCCCAACGTTCTAACGGTTGCCACAGCTGCACAGTATACAAGTGTTTGCACCTGCAGTTTGTGTTGCGTTCAAAGGCATAGGTAAAACCTTGCTGTTCAGGTGTTCTATTAGTACACGCAGATCATTTGTGATGTTCATCTTGGGCGGAGAATGCCTTTGTCCTGGTTCAACATGTCTGAAATCTAGTAGAGTATGACCAAAATTCCTTTCTAGGTGCTGTAGTTTTTCTAGGATTTCGCTGTTCATATCACCGTTATTAATGTGTGGATGTAGTTCTAGTGGGTCCGGTACATGATATTCATTATCCTTAGTACCTATGCCTTCAGCTTCAATCAGGTCTTCGTTGTCCACATCTTCCAAGGAAAGTTCATCAATAGGGACCTGTTGTTTCACTTCCATTTCGATGGCAGCTATTTCAACAGCCGAAAGCAATCTGTTTACAGATATTGAGCGTTTTTGATCAGCTGGAATCTGCTCATTTATTCTTGTAGCTAGTTCCGGGTACTTAAGTAAGAAGAGTCGATGATGTTCTCTCCTTACACTTTGCCCTCTTTTCTTCGCCAAAAAATAAAAGCGCATTACATCTCTTTTCATATGGTATGTCCATTTTCATCGCCTTCTTGGTTGTTAAACTTCTGTTTCTGGCTCTGGTTGTATTAGGCCAACTACCTCTAGAGGATGTGGTGGTGCTGGATCATCACCAGGTTGAGGAAGAACATCAATTGCCGCTGCTTGTTCGTGCGACACGGCTTCCTCTAACTGATGTTCATTGCCGTCGCTTTCCTACTCCAAATCAACCTGTTCTTTAATCTCCATTGCTCGATCTTCTGAGATGTGTGGATTAGTCATGCTTTCCTTCATCTTAGCGGTAAGATCTCTTAGTGCGACCTTCTCTGTTTCAAGATACTTTGCAGCAAATTTATTTCTAAAATTGTATCCTTTTTCGCGTGGGGTTTCAAACTTCGCAGTTTCACAATAGAGATGCAACAGTCCTCCTTCAACGATTTAATTAATGTCTCGGGCTTGAGATGGTTACAGCCCAATATTTCGATGGCATTTTTTGGTTAGAGTTGGATTTTATTTTTCTACTATCTGAGTAGTATGCACGGGGCTGTCCCGGTACATATTATCAGTCACGGACGCATTATTGTAATGCAATCAAGTGATCTGATAAGAGCGTGTGCTTTGACATATTGGGCAAAGCATAGTTGGCAAAGCTTCTTCAACTTATATATTTTTTAAATCTTGTTCTCTGGTGAACCCGGTTTTTCATCATAGCCACGGACTAAGTCAAGTCGCATGTTTAATCGCTCGTCAAAATTTTCCTTGGGTACGGGCTGAATTCGTGCAGTGTAATCTTTAAAGTGCTTTCAAAGTAACTAATTGTCACTCATTTTCTCATTTCTAGTGGTTTTGTGAGTGTTACAACCATTACCGCAAGCATTTTCAAGTAAAAAGTTGTTGTCGTTCAAACCGCCCATTTTCTCAAGTTCGTTCTGTCAGGCGAATAGTGTGTTAGTGCTGCCATCTCTGTGTCACGTCAATTACTTAATAAAATATCTCTCGATATCTCTGAGGATAAATTTGACCTTTAAATGCAAAAAATTGGGAATCTGGAGTCCTCAATTTCAGCCCTACACAGCAAAATTGACCATCTTACGCTGGAAAATAAAGAGCTTAACGCCGAGCAAGAAAAACTGAGGTCGGTAAGTACAGAACAAGACCGGAGAGTCGAGACAATGGATAGAGCGCTAAGAAGCAACAACTTCATGATTTTCGGTGTTCTTGAGGAAGACGACTTGGACCTAGTGCAGTCAATATGTGGTATTTTCAAGCAGTAACTCAATATTGAAGTACGCTCAGACCAAGTTAAATCTGGAGACGGATTGTAGGAAAATTCCGGGACAAACCTCGTCCCCTCCTAACTCAGCTACGTTCCTTTAAGGATAAGAAAATGATCTTATCGCAGCTGAAAAAATTACGCGGCACTAGGATCAGCATTGCGGAGGACTACACTAAAAAAAAGTCCAAACTGAAAGGAAGACTCTGCTTCCATACCTTAAGGAGGCTAGAAATTGTGACCTGAAAGCTTTCTTAAGCTATAATGCAATTTATGTGGATGACAAAAAATTCGAGTCCAAGGATCTAGCTGCGTTGAAGTCTGTAATCCAGAATGCCAAATTATCTGGAAATAGGGCGGAACCAGTGTGAAAAGGGAAAATGGGGGAAGCAAGCCGCATACAGGGAAAGGCGAAGCGCAAGGCCGTGGAATCCCCACCAGTAATTATCAAAGAGCAGGCGGGAAATCTTACGAAAGAGAGTTTTCACAATCGCCTATCATCAACCAGGAAGACAAAGAAGAAAAATATAAATGGCTAAATAAGAGAAACACATCAGGACGAGTCGACAATGCTACAAACTGGCTCACTCCAATTCCCAAAAACTTTTACGTGGAAAATAAATATAATCATTTCTTTTCTAACGCTCTGGAAGAAAAATGAAAATGTACAGCCAGTGGCGGCAAATAAAATTAATTTTATTGCAGGAATTTGCTATTTCAGCCTAACGGTGGATACAGAAGTAATCCTACAGCTTTTCGAAGAAACCTTATGCGCTCTGTCAGAGAAATACAACAACGTCACAAAGTCACGATGTTGCATAAAACAGGAGGGGGCTGGAATTGGTACAACTGATGGAGGTGAATGAGTTTCATCTTTCAAATGGTAGATCGTGGAGCGACAATCCAGCTCACTTTACTTTTGTTACTGCAGGGGGTAAAAGTATCAATGACTTGGTTTGGTGTAATGCTGAGGCATTAGGTATACTTAAAGACTTGAAGGTGGATTAATCCACACATACTTCGGATCACTTCCAGGTCTTAGTCTCCTCTTTTTGCTCTCCCACCTCAGCTGGTCACTCAAGTGCGCTGAATGTAAAAAAAAAAAATTGATTAGCAGTTCGAACTCGAAAGTTCATTGCCTCACTACCCGATTCGGGTAGTGTTTCTAGGTGGATAAATACTACCAGTGTGAGTCCACCGCACCCACGACGGGCCAACACCACGCAGTATTCCCGAGCGGTCACCCATCCAAGTACTAACCGCGCCCAACGCTGCTTAGCTTCAGTGATCTTACGGGAACTGGTGTTTTCAGCGTGGTATCGCCGTTGGCGAATGTAAACAAAAATAAAAGCTTGACGTTGCTCAGATGGACGGACGGCAAACAGGAGATTTTCTCGAACGAATTATACTTGTGTCACAGACTAGAAGTTAACATTAAGAAATTAAACATCGATTATCTTAATTCAAACCTTACTAATGCTATTATCGACAGCGCCAAAAAAGCAGATATGTGGTCAGTGAAAAAAAATGTTACTGAGAAATTGTACCGTGACAAACCTTGGTTTGATTCTGATTGTCGCCAAAGCAAATCATATCTTTCAAATGCGTTAAAAGAAGCCAGTAGGGCAAATTTCTCGGATGAGACTAAGTTGGTTTATGGAAAAGCTAAAAAATCGTGCCAAGCACTGATAGCTCATAAAAAAGCAAGCTTTGAATCCAATATTCTGACAAACCTTGTGAGTGTCAACGATAGCAAAACATTCTGGCATAATGTTAATAGATTCAGAGGTTTAAAGATACAATCTACAATCCTTTCTACAAAAGCTTGAGAAAATTCTTCCGTCTGACACTTTCTCTCAGACGTATGTCACCGTCATTGCTGACAGATGTGTGAAATCCATTATTGGATAGCAAAATTACAGCTAACGAAATCTTTTCATCAATTAACAAAAGTAAACTAAATAAAATTCCGGGGTCGAATCAAATCCCAAACAATTTTTACAAAAACTTGCCGCCTAATTGGCTTTTTTATCTTGAAAATTTTTGTAATAAAATACTTGAGAATGAATATATACCGCTTGACTGGACAAAATCTTTAACTCATATGATACATAAAAAACAAAACTCAAGCGAATCCGGATAATTAGAGACCTATTGCCCTTCTAAACTCACTTCCTGAAATTTTTACGCAAATTCTGTTGGCTAGATTAGAAAAGTGGGAGTCCGTGTGTTACATTATTCCGGAAGCCCAAGCAGGTTTTCGCCGAGGTAGGGGATGTACGGAAAATACTTTTACCTTGGCATCTGTTTCGCAAATTTACTTACAAAAAAGGATAGACATATCTATGCCATTGTGGTCAAAACTTTCTGATCTTGGGATCAACTTGCATTGAAGTGGGGAACGAGTTCTCAGAGGAATTTCCGCTCACTGAGGGAGTTCTACAGGTAGAGATTTTGAGCCCAATCATGTTTAACCTCTTAAATCTCGGATATCGAGATTTTTTTTCGGCAAAAAGGTCTTGTGGGTTTCGGAATCATGGTCAACACGGATATGATTGTGCTGATTTACGCGGTTGATTTAATCATTTTTACAGAATCTAAAATAGACGCAATAAGAAAACGCAATGCTCACCAGGAGTATTGTAATATAAACAAACTTACGGTTAATAACAAAAAAACTGAATATACTATATTCAAGAAAGGTCGGATCAGCGCAAAATTCCTGGGTCTGAAATACGATGGTATCTCTTTGGAGTTTGTTTCTTGTTTTGAATACTTTGATACGATTTTTTCTAGAAAAGGTGCTTTCAACTTAGCTGTACATGCAGCAGTTAGCAGAGCCAACTCAGCCTCAGGATCGGCGTTCAATATTCTAACTAGAACTAAGTGCTCGCCATGGTCTTCCATCATCAAAATTCATGACTTTATTATAAAGAGTTCCTCATTATATGCGGCTCACATTATCGGATTAAATTATCTAGATGTCTTCGAAAAAGCACAAGTCCGTTTTTTAAAAAATCTTCTGCGCCTACCCAGAAATATGCCTGACTTCGTTGTCAGATTGGAACTATGTCTACCCTGTGTGTCATGCCAAAATCAAATATTAAAAATGGTGCTGAATTGGGCGGCAAAGATTTTCCTTATGGAAGACTCGCGCTATACTAATTTTTCTATGCTTAGACTAGCCGAAACCGCAAATAGCAAAAATATTAAATATAACTGGCTAGGTCAACTTAATAAATGTTTGGAGGAGGCCGGAATATGTCCCAATCTCATGGATCTCAATGGTCCCAATCTCATAACTCAAATCGATGCTATAACTGATGTATACCGTGATTTTTTCCATTCGCGGGATCTGCAAAGATTGGGAAATAGCAACTTCAGTTATATATACAGTAAAATTTTACACAATGATGCGCTACCCCAGCAATATCTGCTATTCAAAGCTCCTTTCCTTTTTAAGCGCATTTTCGCAAAAATAAGAACTTCCTCCAGGTTTACCATTAAGTTGACCTCTGAACCTGGAACAACTGTAATCGACCCACAGCAAATTTTCCAGTTATGTAATGTAGGCGAAAATGAATATCTAATGTTCATTAAGGACTATTCCGCTTTTTCTTTAGTTAAAAAATTTGTTTATTACAAAAAAATTTTGCCGACATGTTTCAACCTGTAATTTTAGGTCCTTTTCAAGGCATATTCTAGAAGGAAAACTACATGTGTCAAAAAAATTATAAAATGGAGATTATTCAATCTATCTCTATATATATATATATATATATATATATATTGTCGTTGCTGACCTAATTATAGAAAGAAAAGAAAAAACCGCTGAAAGCTATGTTGAGTTTTCGAGTATCTTCGTCATCTTTTTAAATTTAGCTCTGTTGTAAAATTGTTAAAATTTAAAAATGTGAAAATTGTAAAAAAGTATCATTTACGGTATAAAATCTTAAAAATCTCATCTGAAACATAAATTATTATTTATTACCGAGTTAGATTATTGATCTAAAATGCCGTTTCAAGTAATTAAGTAACAGTTTTATAAACTGACAGAAAAGTTTTCTTGAGGCCATATAATTATTAAACTACATTTTGAAATAAATGCGGTTGACGAATTTTGGTCTATTCAAAAAGTCATGATAGTTATAACGATACTAATAGCTGATTTAGAGGTTGGGTCATGCATGGTTATATTATATATACATATTTTTATTATATATTGAATATTTATTATATATATATATATATATATATATATTTTATTTTTATTTTATAATTATATATTAGGGTGGGCCAAAAAAAACTTTTAATTTTTTTTCCCTTAGATACCATGAAAATATTGTCAGAAATGACGAAAAAAGGAATCTGGTCAAGCTTGAGCTCTAAATATTAATATTAAGAGGTGGCGATTTGTGATTTTTGATTTCCCATTTAAATAACACAGGAATTTTTTTAATTTTTTTTTTCGATTTTTAATGCGTTTGAACAAATAATTGTCTAGTGAAAAAAAACTTATTCTTGTAGAGAATTTAACGATCTACAAAAAATATCTGATTTGATTTTTTGCTAAGTCGACTCATTCAAAAGTTATGGCGGATTGAAAATTAAAAAAATACTTTTTCATTAAATTTCCATCAGACTTTTGATCTCAAATAGCTCAAAAGCATTGAACAGCTTTATTCTTGAGCTCCGAGAGCTCAAAATAACACAAAAATTGAATTTTTGAGCTAAATTGCAATTTTTCAATGTCTGAAATTAGCGGGCAGTTGCAGGGATGGCCTTTAGGTGAACCGTTTGCCAAATTTTTTTTTCAAGTTATTATTCAGGTAAAGTAAAGTTCAGATTTTTTTTTTAAAATTAAGTTTCATAAAATTGTTTTTTTTACGATATTTTGTAAAAATGTTATTGTTCTACCAAAAATATTCGATTAGTTTTACGAAAAATAAGATATTTCATGTTTTTTAGCCATTATTTTGTGATAGAATATAAAAAATTGTAAAAATTATCTTTTACGATTTAGAGTTGGACTTTAAACTCGAATAACTTTTGAAAGAGTCGACTTAGCAAAAAATCATATGCGACATTTTTCGTATATCATTAAATTCTCTACAAGAATAAGTTTTCGTTTTTACTAGACAATTATTTGTTCAAACGCATCAAAAAACGAAAAAAAAAATATAAAAAAATTCCTGCGTTATTTAAATGGGAAATCAAAAATCACAAATCGTCACCTCTAAATGTTAATATTAAGAGCTCAAGCTTTACCAGAATTTTTTTTTTCGTCATTTCTCACAATATTTTCATGGTATCTAAAGTGTTCAATGGTTTGGAGCTCTTTGAGATCAAAAGTCTGATGGAAGTTTAATGAAAAAGCATATTTTTAATTTTCAATCTGCCATAACTTTTGAATGAGTCGACTTAGCAAAAAATCATATCAGACATTTTTTGTAGATCGTTAAATTCTCTACAAGAACAAGTTTTTGTTTTCACTAGACAATTATTCGTTCAAACGCATTATAAATCGAAATTTTTTTTTTTAATTCCTGTGTTATTTAAATGGGAAATCAAAAATCACAAATCGCCACCTCTTAATATTAATATTCAGAGCTCAAGCTTCACCAGATTTCTTTTTTCGTCATTTCTGACCATATTTTCATGGTATCTAAGGGAAAAAAAATTAAAAGTTTTTTTTGGCCCACCCTAATATATATATGTGGACTAAAAAAGCCGCGTAAAATTCAAATTAAGTCGCGTCTTCATTTTTATTTTAAAATGTCAATATTAGAAATAAGTTCATTGTGAATATTGTCAAGATCTTGGATGTTTGTTCTGTAATTAACTGTATTATTGTTACGTTAAATATGTATCATTATCGTTAAAAGTTTAGAGTAAAAATTGCAAAAATTGATAACGTGTCATTTACGGTATAACTTAAAAAATTCTTATTTAAAACAGGAATTTATGAACGAGCTAGTTTATTAATACATAATATATATAATAATAAATAATGACTGATGAACTCTGGTTAAAACAAAAAACTCATGATGGTTATAACTTTGCTAATAGTTTATTTATAGGTTAGGTTATGCATGGCTAGATATATGTGACTAAAGAAAGACCGCGTAAAATTCAAATCAAGTTGTGTCTCTATTCTCATTTTGCAATGTGAATATTGGAAATGAGTTTATTGTAAATATTGCTAAGACCTTGGATGTCTGTTCTAAAATTAACTGTATTGTTGTCACGTTGAATATGTATCATTTCCAAAAGATTGCGTTAGTCTTCATTTGGTTCAGATTCAATAATTAAAACATTATTAATATCAAAATCGAAAGTATGTGAGTATTTATAACCGTGTTTTGCTAAAGCTGTATCTTGCAGATAATTATCAATCGATCTTTCATGTTCTCTATTTCTTAGATATGATGGTCTACTAGTTTGGCCAATATAGTTTTTTTTACCATTTTTACAAGTATGTCTGTATACACAGTTGCATTTTTTTCCCTTTTCTATTTTATTTCTAGTGCTTTGAAATAATATTTTATTGAATTTTTGCTCAAAGGAAAAAACTAATTGGATGTTACATTTTTTGAAAATTCTAAAAAGACATTCGTCATAACCTGCAATATACGGTAAAACTATTAATTTCTTTCTTTCTGAGTTTAATCTAAAAATGTTATTCAATTGTATATTCTGGTGAGTCTGATTGATTTTCTCATAACATTTAGCGATTTTAATTTTGAACAATTCCAGTGGATAGCCATTTTTTAAAAGGGTATTTTGTATTAAATCAAGGTTTTCCTTATGGTGTTTTGCATCAGCTAATTTGATAGCTCTGTCTACTAATCCGTATATTACTCCGATTTGATGATGAATAGGATATCATGAATCATAGTTCAAAAAACGACCTGACCAAATTGATTTGCGGAACCAATTTGTTACAATTTTGTTGTTTTTTACTGTGAGACTTAAATCAAGAAAGTTAATTCTTTCATCTTTTGCCAATACTATGGTAAATTTTAATTTGTGATCTGCTTGGTTAAATCTTTGTAAAATATTGATAATTTTGTCTTTTGGAATACATAAAAGAGTGTCGTCGATGTATCTAAAAGAAAATATAATAGGATATTTAACTGATTTTAAGATTTTTTGTTCAATATTTGCCATAACTAAGTTAGCTAGAGCTGCTGATATGGGTGATCCAATTGGTAAATTTGTTGATAATATTTATCCTTGAATTGGCAATAAGATGATTCTAGATACATTTTTAAAGGTTTATCAAAATCTTTCTTATCAAGAAAAGTGTGTGGTTCAAAATCTTTCCATCTATTCATAACTGTACTTCTAATTAAATTCCAAGAAATGTTAGTGTACATAGGAACAATATCAAGCGATACGACGGTATAATCATTTGGAATAAAAATTTTGTCTATTTTGTTTTTAAAATCCCAACTATCTTTCATGTGGTTATTATTATGTCCAACAATTTTTTGCAGAGATGTTGATAAAACTTTTGAAAGATTATACAAAGGCGAACCTGGGAAAGATGTAATTTGTCTGAGCGGATAATTGTCTTTATGAAGTTTTGGTAGTCCATAAAAACGTGAAGCTGTACAATTAGTACAATTAAGATAGTTGTAAGTGTTATCATTTATATCATTATTGTTTTTGAGACTAATTAAAAGTTCTCTTAATTTATTTTGAAATTTATTTGTAGGATCTGTTGTAAGTATCTTGTATGTTGATTTATCATTTAATAATTTTAAAGCTTTATTGTTGTAGTCAGTTTTATTCAATATGACACTTTTGTTGCTTCTATCAGCTGAGGTTATTATGATATCATTATTATTTTGTATGAATTCTTTTATTTTGTTTTTATGACATAAATTATAATTATTAGCAGTAAAATTGTTAGTACTATGTATCCAATTTTGAGCCCAGTAAACGATATCACGTCTTACTAAATTTCTTAAATCTGGTGTTATGTTTCTCATATTATATTCAACATTAGTTATTAACTTTGCAATAGGAAAATTTCATTTATTATATGGTAGAGCGAAATTTCCGCCCAGACTAATTATTTCTTTCACATCATTTGGTATTTCTTTATTAGATCAGTTAATGATCCAATTTTCAGAGTCTGTAGTTATTTTTGTATTCTGGTGACATCTTAAGTTTTCAATTTTATTTAGTGACATGGAAATTATTTTCTTTACAAAATAATTGACATGGATTGTATTGTTTACTATAAAGCTTATTAAAGAAATCATCTGAGAAATTCATTATAATTTGATTTTTGAAATAAGATAAATCTTTAGCGATGTCATTAATTTCTAAAGAAATATCAGTGATTTCATTACTTAATATTATCTTACCAAGAGAGTTGATAGATTTTTCAATTTTTAAGCAGATTTTTTTGAAAAAAATAACGGATATTAGGTTTAATGTTACAAATAATATGGTTTGGTGAAATGCTCTCGTGCTTACATCTGTATAAAAATCTGCGATGATTTTTTTCTTTTTTCCATTTAAAAAGTGCGGTGTTTCCACTTTTTTATAATCCAGACTGCATAATCCACATGTTCTTCTTTTATTCGTTTGTAAAATCCTTCGTTGTTCATGTTTGATTTTCAAATCTTAAGGCTAGTATATAGATGAATGTATTTTCTTGCGGCATATGATAAATAATGTCCATTAAGACCTATTCCGCTTTTTGTGGTGGTAATTGTCAAATTGTAGGCAAATTTTAGCACCTACAGTGGCAATCATGTTATTATTAGGAATTAAATATTTCATAACGGAAATTGATCTTATCATATTTAAAAATTTTAAATCCAAAAGGGGCAGTTATGCAAATAAGGAATAATAATGAGCGCACGCGCATATAATCAGTTGTACGCTGTTCTATTGTACCGTACGGTAATGATGCGAGAAAAATGTTAAGGTTTAACCTTTTTTAATGTTAAAAAAAATAACAGATTTCAATTATAAAAAGTCACCTACTTATAAAAGAAAACGCCGCCAAAAAAGTAATGGAATGGTTTTTATAATATTTTTTTAGCCCGGAAATGGTTTTCAACGCACGTACGGGAATCACGTTTTTTTTGTCAAGATGCACTTTTCAGTTTCAATATCGGATTCACAAAAAAGAGAGTTATTATTTTAAGCTTAATTTTTTTTTAATCTTGTATTAAACGATACGCCTAATACTTCTGTATTTATTACCCGACTACCCTGGCGGACCGGCCGAACGCAAACATTACGCTACAGCGTAATGGCAAAGTTACACAGAAAAAACTGGGAGTAACAAATGTTGCAGGTAATCATTATTTGTGGGTAAAGTCGGCTAGGGTACAGGGTAATGTCGCGCTGGGTAATTGATAAGTGGCTAAAGTATACCCGACTATACCCTGGAGGAGGGTAACGTGGGCGAAGTGTCACTTGCTGACTTTCTGTTTAAAGAACCGGCTATAAACAATGAATTATCACATATTTCCGCGTACAAGGCACTCCAAAAGGATGATACACTCAACGCTCCCTTATACGACGAGCTCGGGACCAAAAACATTCCCTTATACGACGGCGCAAGGGGGACCCGTCTAACTCCTTCCAGCAACAAGCTCACGGGGTCGTGAGCATACGCGTTGAATCCTGTGTCAGTTAGAGCTGGCTCGATAGCTCCATGAATATAGCTTTGTTTGCGAATGTAAACATTGTCAGATTGTCAAATTTTGTAGAATTTTAGGTTAATAACATTTTTAAGATAGCCCCTTATAAAAATTCGTAATAAAAGTGTTCCACTTCAAAACTCATAACTAGGTAATCCTAAAAGCACTATACGAAAATATTGTATTCGTATTTACGCGCGAGACTATTTGCTTCCCGCGCGAACTTTGAGCGGAGAAGTAGGGATGAAGGAGAACGAATTTCCCGTCGTATAGGGGAACGGCAACTGGTCGTATAATGGAGCGGGCGCATAAGGGAATGTCGTATAAAGGAGCGCGGAGTGTACTTAACATTAAGTAGCGAATTAATTGCCGAATTTTCGACTTACCACACTTTATTCGCCAAAATAAATTTGACATCAAATACAGGTTTTCAAAGTCGCCATGGTCTTTGAAGGTAATAGGTGCGTTGAAAAAAAAAACACGTGAAGTCTCGGCTTGGGAATTTCCAAAGATATGGTTGTCACAGCGGAAACTTTTCGGTAGGTCTTCGAATCTATTATTATTTATCTACTTAATTTATTAAAAAATGTTCAGAGGTGACAGACCCAGAAACTCCTTTTGGAAGGAGTTACATTTTATTTTAAAGAGGGAAAATGCCAAAAACGTTGCTATTTGTCCCGGGTGCAATCGAGTGTTGTCAAATACGATTGAAATTAACTTTTCCGAACGCAATCATGAAAATGGCTTGTTTTCATGCCTCCATAGATAAACGTAAAAGTATGCTTTTTGAGCGGCGTCTGGCGGTGCGTTGGATGAGTTAAAAAAATAGGGTTCAGTTAGCACGGCGTGCCGTAGAGTTCAAAAAAGAGCTTCGTCTGTGCATGCTCCGAGTATTTTAGTAACGCTAGAGTTGGCTAGAGAGAATCCGTGGTAGACAAAGATAGAAAGAGAATTCATGGCGTATTATTGAGTCGATGTTTCTAACGAAGAGTATAGCGTGTTCCTATCGCCTCGCACATTATACTTTGTTGTCTCATTCACGCTCGTTAGAACAAAAATGCAGCAGTGCTCATGCGTACTTTCACCGTCTTAAAACGTGATTTTGCGTTTTTCCACGGAGACAATGAAATCGCGTCATTTATGATTTTGTTCTTAAAAGTATCGTTCGTGACTCCTGCGGACTGACGGCTTTCCTTTTCGAAACTCGCGCCATGTTTTTGTAACTCATCTCCGGTTCGGGCGCCTACGGCGCCCTTACCTACAAGTCGATACAAAAACATAATGCTCATTTCAAAAAGGCCATCAATCCACACTAGTTACGAAATGTACTATACTCTACGTCTTTTCAGTGGCGGAACTTCCAGAGGGTCCTTTTGTTTGCAGATGTTTCTGAAGTTAAAAAATATACAAAGTCAGAAGATTACAAAAATTAAATACAATCATTTATATCAACGAATAATCAACAATATTTACATGCCTGTGAGCTAGAAGACAGTCGTAGCTATTAATTTTTTAAACACTATTATGATTTGAACATTTTGAAACTGCTTGATTATCAACTTTCAACCGCTCAAAAGTCAGTTCTTCCAAACGGATTTTTTTTCCCCTTTCCCTCCTAACTTTTGATTTACTCATTTCTTAAATGTTATAAAAAAAAATTCACTCAATCTCGCACCTAATGCATTCCGGAATAAGTGAGGTTATATTATGCTCTCTCCGCTCACCCACCATTCAAGTAAGCAATTATTTATGTTTATTACATTTTCTACATATAATACGTATTATACGTATAAAAGTTCGAGTTACGCGTAACCGTGCAACCCTGAAGGTGTTTTTACACGCTCTGTCTGCTCGTCGTCAGTAATCCCATGCAGTACCAATTACATGGGATGGAACCTAATTTCTTTTTATAACTTGGAAAAAAATTATTTTTCCATAAGTGTATTTAGATATTATTTTCTATTTTTAGAAGCTATTCAATTAAATAATAAAATCATTATAATTTGTTTTTTGATTTAACTATTTAATTGAATAGACATCTTTGAGTTCCCCACCCAACCTGAAATACCTCATTTAACCCGTTAACCACACCCTGGGTCACACTTTCAGTTGATGTACCGTTTAACGATCGCGTTCAAACGCTAATCTCAGTGCCATTTGTTATAGTTTGAGGGTACCCTCGTGAAAAGAAAGACCAACTTTAGATCACATTCAGACCAGTTTCAAACCACGTTTGGTCTTTTTCTGGTCTTTTACCTTTCAGCCTATACCTGCATTAATTTTAGGGCATTGAAATAGACATCACTCTCTCTGTTAAATAAGGAAAGCTGTCTGTATCAACAGACTAGTTATACCTAAAAGTCCCAAAGAACCTGGGATGATTTATTATTATTTACGAGATCTCGAAGGCTTCAACCAGTTGCCGTTATATTTATGGAACTCTGGCCCTCCCTCCATCTCGTCATCTCTTTCTGTTGAAACTTACAAGAAAGAGCGCCCCCTTTACAATCTATGACTCGTGATGAGCCTAATAATGATGGGATATTGGGGGTTCAAACTGCCGGGACAAGAATATACCTGCCTATACTGTGATCTAAAGTTGGTCTTTCTTTTCGCGAGGGTACTAAAGTAGGCTTGCACAGTTTCCAGATCCCGCCGAAACGTTTAGTAGCAGCCAGGTGTTCATCTGCGCAACAAGTTTTATTTTTCGGAAGTGTGTGGTTAACGGGTTAAAAGAATGAAACCAGTGATAAGTTGCAAATTTCGAAAGGTTACAAGTATGACAAATTTTAGGTTATGCTTGGGTTTTTTGTCACCCGAAAAAAATATGTTTGAGGCTGATCCTATAATTAGTCTTAGGGCTCATTTACACCTCTATTGGGAGGGCCCTTTTCCTATCACTCTAAAATGTGGCAATAGCATAAGGTTTTGTCATTCTACAAACTTTCCAAGGAAAATATCTGGCAAATTTCTGGAGTGACATAAACTTAAGGTTTTGTCACATGGTAGAGTGAGACATAGAGTGTTTTTCCAACAGAGGTGTAAATGAGCCCTAAGTATAGGATCAGCCTCAAAAATATCTTTTTCGGAAGACAAAAAACCCAAACATAACCTAAAATTGTTCATACTTGTAACCTTTCGAAATTTGCGACTGATCACCGGTTTCATTTTTTCAAATGAGGTATTTCAGGTTGGATGGGGAACTCAAAGATGTCTATTCAATTAAATAGTTAAATCAATGAAAAAATTATAACGATTTTATTATTTAACACTAGAAGGACGGCCGGTGTCCTCAGGACACCTTGCGTATCAAAAACGCTGTGGTTCGCATTTGAGTAAAAATTTCGATCTCTCCGACCTCGACTTTTCCTAAAGTTGACTAAAATACACATTTCCCAAGTTTCACATCGATATCGATTTTTGAACCGGCGATATTGAACCAGCTACCTAGAAGGACGGGCGGTGTCCACAGGACACTTTGTGTTTTAAAAACGCTGTGGTTCGGATTTGAGTAAAAATTTCGGTCAATCCGATCCCAATTTATCCTAAAGTTGGCTAAAATACACATTCCCGAAGTTTCACATCGATATCGATTTTTGAACCAACGATATTGAACCAGCTACCTAGAATCACTGGCGGTGTCCTCAGGATACCGGCTGTTTTCGAGAGCAAAGAAAGCGAGCCGTCCTTTGCACGTCCACCATGTCGCTTTGAAAAAACTATATTGTTTTTGTTCACTTTACTTCAAAGTTGTACTATTTTAACGTTTCCAAGGTTTTTTTTTTTGCTGAAAATCTGACATTTACAAAAATTGATTACTTTGCATGTTTATCGTTCTTGACTCTTTATTTACTTTTATAGACGACTGTACTTGCTGATGTTTATCCATACCGTGAAAAGAATGTATGCATGCAACGTTTTTCTTCTGATTTTCTTCTGCGTTCTTGAATACAAATAAATAACGCAAAAATGCACTTTTTGTTGATTTTCTTCGTACATGCATCCTTTTTGACTATGACTGTACCCACGCTATCATTAGTCATGTGTCCAGAAATCCACAAGATCAACGATAAGGTATCAATACCATTAGTCGAATTCCGAAATCCACATATTCCGTCAAGATTTGGTCACTAAACGCCCCGGTGTCCTGAAGACACCGACTGTCCTTCTAGGAGGGGTCCAGATCCCAGTCCTTCTAGTGTTAATTAAACAGCTTTTAAATATACAAAAAAAAAATACCAAAATACACTTATGGAAAAATAATTTTTTTTCCAAGTTATAAAAAGAAATTAAGTTCCATCCCATGTAATTGGTATTATGGATTAGCCCTCAGCGTGCAGACATCTTGCTAACTGACGTCACAGCATGAAATACCTTATCATCATTTGATCGTTGTGCCAACAGACCTTTTCATTTCAATTCGGAAATAGATAGTGCACATGCGTGGCCGCCATGACAGTTCCCGCGAATTCAAAAGTTTCGGCCCTACTCTGTAAAATGTATGCAAAAGCAGAGTTTTTAATTTTTTATTGTGATAAATTCGTATGTAGTGAAGGTTTAATGAATAATAGTGTTCAGTATCTCAAAAGTGTTTAATAGGAAAGAAATATATTGCATGTACGGAAACTCAGTGCAATATTTCTTGGTTAAGATTTCCATAGCGTGAGCCGCTGTAAGTGTAAGGCGTGCGAACACAACAAACATGAGTGCGAGTTTGTGTTTCCATACGGCAGTATTTATCAATAATAAATAAAGAAAAAATATATATAATGAAAACGAAAGCAGTAATCTTCAAGCAAAGTTTCTAGCTACAGGTTTCTGTTTATAAGAATAAAATACCTTTAAGAAAGGCATACCAAAACTGTATGTTCGATAGGAGTAAGTGTGCGATGAATGGAAAATTCCATTTGAAAAACGAATTAGTTATTCACTTTTTTTTATTCCAACATAAAGATTAATTTCGTATTATTTGTCAGGTAATTCCAGAACGCCAGGGAATGTCAGGGAAACCCAGACAGAGTTAGTGAATTCTCAATAAATTAAAGTTGAAATTAATTTTATCATTGCGTTTAAAAATCGCAACTCGGTTGAAAATTAATCTGTTTTGCTTATTGAGGATTCAAACCATTTTGTAGAAAATTCATGTTTTTTGGTTGAATTCGACTATTTTTGGTGTAGAGTTGAAATCCCTTTTGCGGTCGGAGCACAATATATCATGTTTTTTGTTGAAAATTCACCTTTTTTGGTAGAAAATTCAACTACTTGGTTGGAAGTGGAACTACTTTGTTAAAAATTCATTTATTTGGTTGATGTTCCATCGTTGTAACTGAAAACCTTTTCCTTTATTCAAAATTTAATTATTTTATTAAAGATTATATTTTCTACATGAAACTTAGATGTTTTAACCGAAAACTCAACTCGTACATGTTTGGTTAACAATTTATCTTTTAATGTTAAAAATTCAAATATTCTGTTTAAAATTCCTGTATTTTATTGAAAGTTCTAATTTTGTGGAAGGATATTTAATCTTCTTGGTGAGTAATTCATGTTTCTTGTTGTAAATTCCTTTCAAAATTAAAATATTTGGTTAGAAATTCATGTACTTTGTTAAAAATTCATTTTATTGGTTGAAAATTGATATTTTTGGTCGAAAATGAGATTTTTCTTCTTTAGAAAGGATTTTTTAAACTGAAAATGTAACTTCCATTTTTTGTCGAAAATTTACCTTTTTTGATAGAAATTAATTCTTCTTGGTTGGAAATTATACTAATTCATTGAAAATTTAGCTTTTTTCGGTGCAAATTCAGCTATTTCTTGAGAAACCGTCTTTTCGACGTAATCTTTACTGCGACTACCGCTCTTACACAATCCGTAGCAGCAGCTCTTATGCGCTCCAACTCCATTTTTTTTAGAATTACTGGTATCGCATTATCTTTTTCCATTTTCATTCATAAACACTCCGCTATACCTTTTAAAACTTTAGTTTTTTAAACAAAATACTGCATTTCCTATGCATTTTCGAGCAACAGAGCCGAAAATTGACAGGAAGGTCAATTCATTTTCGCGCATGCGTACAAAAAAATAATTGAAATGAAAAGGTCTATTCTGCTACTGCACTCGGTCGCTATCAAGGGGTATTTACACTAGTGATGGGCACTGCTCGGCCTGACTGTGGTAATACCTGACCTGACCGGTAATGTCCAGTCAGGACGGTAAAAGTTGGTAAACGCGGTCAGATCAAATATCTCCATCAGGAAAGTTTTTTTTATATAAAAAAGTGGTCTAGTTGTTAGGACATACCTTTTGCTATACTTGTACAAAAAGTTCTTCGGTTCTAAATGTTCCAGTTATTCTCCAACTTATAAAAATGCGAAAAAGCCAAGCCCAGCAGACGATTCTTTTGACAGTTTCGCGCGAGTTTCGCGCGGAGTTTGAAAATTACACTTTACAAATTGAAAAATTACATTAAAAATCTGTTGCATTTATTAAGTAATATTTTTGAAATAATATTAAGTAGTGTGCTAAGTTATTTTAAATATCATTTCAATGAATATAACACTTAAACATGAAGTTGAGTACTGTGTATCGTATAGGTTATATTCCTTAAATGAAAATACTGTTTTTTGTCTTTGAATAAAATAATATTGATATCTAATTATTATGAATTTCGATTTTTGAGTGATTTGTGTAAATAATTTAATATTTGTTATTATCCATATGTGAAGGAATTCAATAAGGCAATTATTGTAATTTAAAAAAATGGCAAAAATGACAATACAAATAATAACAAATAAATACATTATTCACCCAATTTACTAATAAAACTAAATTTCTAATAACTAGATATCAATTTTCTTTTATTTAAAGGCAAAAAACAGTATTTTCATTAGGAGAATTTAATCTATACGGTACACAGTACTTAACTTAATGTTTAAGTGTCATGGTCATTGAAATTTTATTCAAAATAACTTAGCACACTACTAACCATTATTTTTAAAATACTACCTAATAAATGCAACAGATTTTCAAGGTAATTTTTCAATTTGCAAAAAGCCATTTCCAAATTCTCCTCGGAACTCGCGCGAAACTGTTAAAATTGTCGTCTGCTATGCTCACCTTTCTGGAATTTTTATTACTTTCGGACTAACTGGAACATGTAGAACCGAAAAACTTTTTGAACAAGTTTAGCACTTGGTTATGTACTAACAACTAATCCACTTTTCTCTATAAAAAAAACCTTTCCTAGTGGACTTTCCTAGTCACTAATTTACACGCTCTGTCTGCTGGTCGTCAGCCAGCCAACATATCGAAATATCCATTCACACCTCCGGAAAATTCAGTGAAATATTACTACATTCCAATGAATTTTCCGGATGTGTGAATGGATATTTTGATATGTTGGCTGGCTACGACTGTCTTCTAGCTCACAGGTATGTAAATATTGTTAATTCTTCGTTGATATAAATGATTCAGGGTGTCTAGCCACCGGGAAATCCGGGAATTTGCCGGGAATTTGGTAAAACCTTGAAAAATACGGGAAAATGCCGGGAATTCTTTGAAAGATCCGGGAATTCTTTGAACGATCCGGGAATTCTGTTGCCATAAATTCCAAATCTTTATTTTCTGTGTAAAATTATTCTTATATAATAAAAACTTTGAAAAACGTAATTTGTCTTATTTGAAAAGAAGGTGCAAATCACAGCTAATGAACATCGTTTTCTTGGGTATGCGCAGAAACTCAAGTCTTCAACTTCGAAAATCGAGTCGAGACCACGGGATGTTTAAGTTACTTCACGTATATGGCGCTTGTGTCGAAAATTGTATGGTTAACAGGCTTGGGAAAGGCTGCACATGAAATATTAGCGCCGCACTCGGAAAGATTGGAACTATTAACTTCCAAAAGAAATTTGCTTGCTTTTGGCGTAGGTAATGTACAGGAGTTTCGTCTTCTGTATCAATTCTCCATACCATGGGTCGAGTTCGACCCATGAATATCGTAAAAGCGCAACAGTGGATGCCCAGTAGGGTGGGCCGAATTTTTTTTTTTTTTTGAAAGACCTCAGGTCCAAAAAGTTTCTACTGGATCCCAGTAACTCACAGGCCAAATTACAGATTTTGAACAAAATATTTAACGGGAGCGCATCGACCATAAAGCCAAAAATGTTAATTGTCACTTTTTCTATTAAAATCTTTTTCATATTTGACAGGTCTAATCATTTAAATTAGTGAAATATTCTCTACTAAAGTCATTTTTTACACATACAGTACAGCATTGACAAGAGAAGGGCGATATTTATCCCGAAAATGAGAGCGGGAGATGGTGCAAAGTGCATTTGCACTGCATTTGGTCACTTCAAGTTCACGTTTTTCTTGAAAAATCTTAATAATAGATTTTTTCACATATTCCTAGATTAAGATATTATTTTCGTCGTATATAATCCTGTATCAAAGTCGTGACTTGCCTGATGATCGGATGCGTAACGAATTTCCTGAAGCTAAGCTCGGTTGAGGCCATTTTCAATAAGCGATAACAAAATAGATTGGAAAACTTTAAATTATGAATTCGGTTATAATAACATAAAATTACCAACTACGAAGTCAAATATAACGGTCACAAAATTAAAAATTCTCACCTATTCAAGCGGAAATAATTCTAGGCAAAAGAAATACATTTTTTTAGGGAAAACACGAGCTTAAAGTGACAAAATGCACTTTGCACTATCTCCCGCTCTCATTTTCGGGATAAATACTGCACTTTTCTTGTTAATGCTGTACAGTATGTGTAAAAAATGACTTTAGTAGGAAGTATTTTACTAATTTGAATGATTAGACCTGTCAAATATTAAAAATATCTCCATAGAAAAAGTGAAAATTAACATTTTTCACATTTTAGGCTTTATCGTCGATGCGCTCCCATTAAATATTTGTTTTTTAATCTGTAATTTGGCCTGTGAGTTACTGGGATCCAGTAGAAACTTTTTGGACCTGAGGCCCCTTCAAAAAAAAAAAAAAAAAAAAAATTCGGCTCACCCTATTACCCAGCAAATTTTATTTTTGAATTAATAAATACCTCATTTTTGTAATACAAGTGACTGTTTATTTCAAATTATGCTCTTTACGGGCGCTAAGCTATTGTCAGAGTCCCAATCCTCAAATAGCTAAACACATCACAAGAACAAACCGGGAAAAACGTTATTTCTGATCCGGGAAATCCGGGAATTTGCCGGGAATTTGTAAACGGAATTTTGCTAGACACCCTGTGATTGTATTTAATTTTTAAAATCTTCTGACTTCGTATTTCTTTCAACTTCAGAAGAATCTGCAAACAAAAAGACCCTCTGAAAGTTCCGCCACTGAAAATACGTGGAGTAGATTACATTTCGTAACTCGTGTGGACTGACGGCCTTTTTTAAACGAACGTAATGTTTTTGTGACGACTCGTAGGTAAGGGCGCCGTAGGCGTCCGAATCGGAGGCGAGTTACAAAAACATGGCGCGAGTTTCAAAAAGGAAACGCGCCAGCTCGCAGAAGTCACGAACGATACTTTTCAGAACAAAATCATAAATGGCGTGATTTCATTGTCTCCATGGAAAAATGCAAAATCAAGTTTTGAGTCGGTGAAGGTACGCATGAGCTCCGCTGCATGTTTGTTCTAACGAGCGTGAATGAGACAACAAATTATAATGTGCGAGGCGATAGGAACACGCTATACTCTTTGTTATAAACATCGAATCACTAATACGCCATGAATTCTTTTTCTATCTTTGTCTATCATGATCTCACTCTAGCCAACTCTAGCGTTACGAAAATACGCGGACCATGCACCAAGGAAGCTCTTTTTTGAACTCTACATCACGCCGTGCTAACTGAACCCTATTTTTGTAACTCACTATTTGTAACGCCCTATTTTTGTACCACGCTGAAAAAAACCAGTTCTCGTTAGATCACTGAAGTTTAGCAGGGTTGCGCGCGGTTAGTACTTGGATGGGTGACCATTTGGGAATAATACTATTGCGTGCTGTTGGCGTCGTGGGTGTGGTGAGCCCACAGTTGTAGTTCTTTACTACAAGAAATTATCCACCTAGAAACACTACCTGAATCTGGTAGTGTCACGCCTACCCCGAAAGGGGAATGGCTTAATGGTATACATCCAACGCACCGCCAGACGCCGCTCAAGAAGCACACTTTTGCCTTTGTCTATCGAGGCATAAAATAACGCCATTTTTAGGATTGCGTTCTGAAAACTTAATTTACATCGTATTTGAAAACACTCGATTGCACCCGGGGCAAAAAGCAAAAATTTTGCCATTTTCTCTCTTTAAAATAAAATTTAACTCTTTCCAAAACGAATTTCTGGGTCTGTCACCTCTAATCTTTTTTAAATAAATTCAGAAGCGTTCAAGCAAGTCAATCATATAAGCGCAGTCGCCATCTTGAAAACGTAAATTACATGTAAAAAAGCGGGGGACATAAATTACTTACGTAATTTACATGTAAAAAACTTTGCAAATTACATAAGGTATATTAGGTTCGCAACCCTGGTCGCTATAAAGTAATCTTCTCCAAGCACATTGTCGAAAACACAAATACCGATCGGCGACTTTCAATAAATATGTACCTCCCCATTATCGCAAAATTGCTAATTAACCATTGACATGCACATAGTTCTGCGATTAAACGTAAAATGATTTGTTTCAAAGACCGACAGAAAAGTTTCCGCCGTGACAACCATATCTTTGGAAATTGCTAAGCCGAAACTTTACGTGTATTTTTTTGTCAACGCACCTATTAAATTCAAAGACCATGGCTTTACCGTTACTTTACCATTACCTTACCATTACGCTGTAGCGTAATGTTTGCGTTCGGCCGGTTCGCCAGGGCTGTGACTACAATAATTTACTAAAAAAAAAGACGTACGGTAATGACGTCTGAAATGGCAAAAATTGAGGGACAGACTTCAAGGCTTTTACAATATTATTTATTTGACTTAAAAAATGTGCAGGCACTAAATTTATGTTCATGTGAAGATTACAAACTTGATACGATAAGCGTTTTTCAGGTTAATGTCTAAAAAAAAGGAGAAAATCAGTTTATCCTTGTGCAAAGTGACGTTGGGACGCCGTACGGTAATGACGTTTCGGGTGTTCTTATATTAAATTAAAGTAAATAGGAACAGAAAAGAAAAAAAAGAATTGACCATTTTATATAGGATGATAATAAGTGTTTATCAAATTAAAAAAAAATGAGCACGAGTTTCTAACTTAATGTTACAATGACTGGGACTTCAAGTTTGCCTTCAATTTGACAATTACCCATATATATAATTAAAAAAAAGTTAAACAACCACCGCAGGGTACGACTAAGAGCAACTGCCATCTTGAAAAAATGTCAATGGCCCCCAGTAGAACCGCGGTAAAATACACCTATGGCCACGTCTCACATCCGTGAGATGGGTGGTCACAGGGCACGACGAAATCACAACGACAGGCCGGCGAAACCGTCGTGTGTCTTGAGAACACGAAGCGACCCAAGGATGACAGCTTTCTGCATCCATCTCGCAAGAGCCTTGGCATATTTTTGGCACGCGGGTATGGCTTTAAGGTTACGAACCAGCGATAATTTCACACCTCCGAGAGCACCTATCACAAGAACAAT